>BDDC01000478.1:0-10516 GCA_001662425.1 Chlamydomonas sphaeroides
TACGACCGCCCCTTTTGGCCTGCGCCTCCTAGAGGCCCAGCGGGGCCCAGCGCCCCCGCTTCGAGTGCCATCCAGCGGCGGCTGCAACCTCGCAACGCCACCGCTACTATGCGATACATTCATGATGCCGGAATCTGCATTGTGCTTTGTTCTAGTTTGTGGCCGAAGGTGTAGGCGCAAGCAGGAGGAACCCAATTTGGCGCATGCCGACACGGACGGCCTGAGCGGGCAGGTGGAGTGCACCCTGGGAGCCCCTCCTTGGCTGACTGCTCCCCCCATGCGCCCGCCGTCCCTAGGGCCTAGGCCAAGACGCGGCAAAGGGTGGCCGAGCGCGCAATTGAAGCGCAGCCCCGCCGGCGCCGCTCGGCCCAAGCGCTGGCAGGAGCAGCAGCTGCGAAACTAACGCACGTGTCTGGCACTTACAGGCGCGCACGGGTATCATTGGTGCACGCAGTAGCCATCACCAGCCAACAACGCACCGCCGCGTAGCCCTGCTTACGGTCCGCGCACACCAGCGCAGGCCGCGCGCGTCCTCCTCGCACCCCGCCCACGTCTGCACCAAGTCCTGCCGCGATTGCGCGGCCGCATCACATGCATAGGTCCCAGATCCTATGTGTGATCTACACCTCTCCCGCGCCCGCCACGCTGCCTTGAAGCGCATTGCACGCGCCGTCCAAGGTTGCCGTCTCCGGGTGCCCTCACCAACAGCGCCGGCCCGATGCAGGCCCATGCATGGGTCGCCCAGGAAGCGGCACTACTGGGACCCCACCAGCATCCGCAGTCACGCCCACGCCAACGGCCGCCACACCGCCACCGCTGCGCTACCGGGCGGGCCTTGCAATACTCGGGCGCTAGGCAGCGGGCACCTGCCACGTCGTGAGCTCTCCGCAACTCCGCAACTGGCCCTGGCCGCACACTGCCACACGCAGTGGGCTCAATCAGCCCGCTCGGCCCTCAGTGGGCCGAGTCAGCCCGCTCTACCCCACCCCGTCACTCAACGCCTAACCCGCCCCGTGCCCCGCCACTCACGCCCCGCCCCTCTGTACACGCCTGCTCCTTCCAACGCCTCACCACTTCCCGCATCACCCCACTGGCCTCCCCGCGTTGCTGGCCTTGAGCGTGTTGGCCAGCCAGTCCAGCCCCTCGTACAGCCCCTCGCCGCGCGTGGCGACGCTGCTCTGCACGTGCCACTTGCGGGTGCGCATCTCGGGCAGCCCCAGCGCCGTGCACACCTCGCTGGGCGTGAGGCAGCCCTTCATGTCCTGCTTGTTGGCGAACACCAGGATGGCGCTGTGCAGCATCAGCGGGTCCTGAGCGGGCGGGAGAAGAGGACAAGGGAGCGGCAAGGCGAGGAAAGGGGTCAAGTGCGTCAAGATACATCATGAAGCCGGGACCAGGAAGGGAGCAGGTGCATGGGCAGGCGCCTACACTGCTCTGCCAGTCCGTGGAGGTCCTTGCCGCGGACGCGTGAGCCGTGCCACAAACCCCGCCCTGCGGCCTCTTGCGCCCCCCACCACTGTTGGATACATCCCACTGGCCGCCGCAGGGCATCGCAGCTGCCCGCCTGCAAATCCGCCACGCCGCCCGACGACACAGCCGCACCAAGCACACATGTGCTGCCTGGCTGACAGCCACCAGCCCCACCACTGCGGGTGCGGCAGGCCCAGCATGGCCCCTCCTGGCCGCACCCCTGCTGCCCCCACCTGCAGGATGGCCTGGAACTCGGCGGCCGCCTTGCTGATGCGGTCGCGGTCCTGGGAGTCCACCACGAAGATGAGGCCGTCCGTGTTGTTGAAGTAGTGCCGCCACAGCGGGCGCAGCTTCTCCTGGCCGCCCACGTCCCACACCGTGAACACCACGTTTTTGTACTGCACCTTCTCCACGTTGAAGCCTGCGGGAACAGGTTTGGGGTGGCGAATGTGTGGAAGGGCCCAAGCAGTCGAGTCGGGGCAGCGCGAGCGGCAGAGAGAGCAGTGAAGGCATTGGCAGCTCCATCGGCAGCGGCGGCTGCATCAGCAGCAGCGCGGCAGGGGGGCTGAGAAGCGTAACGTTAGCCGGGTGATGCGGGGCCACAGTGACATGGGCCCTGCACCGCCACCGCGGCTTAGTTGCGCACGGCCTAGAGGTCAGCGGCGCTGCGGATACCGGCACCTAAGCAGGGTGAGGTGCTGAGGTACGGGGCTCGGAGCTGTGTCACGGCAGCGCCCAAGCCCTGCCGCTGGTGCCATGGCGGTACCCCGAGCCGTGGGCGCACGCAGACCGCCTCTGCGGGGCTCACCGATTGTCGGCACGGTCGTGAGGACCTCCCCTATGTGCAGCTTATAGAGGATTGTCGTTTTCCCCGCTGCGTCCAGGCCGAGCTGCGAAGGGGAGGGGGAGGAAGGTGGGCCCCTGGCACTGGACACCTGAACACCGCAGCTGGCGCACTCCAGCCACGCACCATGACCACGCGCATCTCTCGGTTGCCGAACCATCTGTCAAACAACTTTGTGAACGTCTGCCCCATGGCTATGAGGCCCGATGCCTCAAGTGGTACGCTAGAACTGCGGCGCAAGCCTGTGTGATGATCTGGTAGTTATGCTAGCGGCCACTAGCTTGAGTGCAGCGCCTTGTGGCCAAGCGAAGGGCGTGGATTGCCGTCAGAGTTTCAGTGCTTAGGCTAGCATTAAGCTGATATAGCGGGATCGTCTCTGACAGCTGAGTGTTAACTTGTAGCTTGGTGCTTCCGGACTCGACGTGTTCACCGGGACAGGTTCCATGCGCGAACTTCTTCGCAAACCAGCGACCCGGTGCGCGAGCGCACACATGAATTGACGCGCTCGACGCATACCTAACATCAAGCGGCAATGTGCAGTCGAGCTGCCGATTGTCACTGCACCGACAGCTAGCGTTGGAGCTGTGCCGTTGCCTTCCTTCCGCTGTAAGACTCGACTTCCGCAACGCAGCCCTAAGTGAAATCACTTCTGCCATGGCGCTCGCGACTTCGTAGCCAGAGGCAGGATCCAGGGGCAGCGGCAATGACAGAAAGCGCTGGGCGCAGCGACTTGCTGGATGAGGTGGCCGCTGCGCAGCAGTATGTCCTGGATCTGCAGGCAAGCCGCTTTATAGGGCAGGCCCGGGCCCGTTGCTGACGAGACAACCTTGCCAGCTCCCCTCTCCTTCACCGTGCCGTCATGCCGCCACCCTGCCAATTTGCGCAGGTTCTGTTCTACAGCCTCAAGACCATTACTGTAAACGGCCAGAAGGATGGCTCTAAGGCGTCGGTAAGGAGCCGCCGACGTCGCCACTTGCGTGTGCCGACGGTGCGCAGCCCACCGAGCACCCTCGTGCATACCACATACATGCCTGCAGGCAGCCGAGGACGCAGCTGCTGCCGGTTCACGCGTCAAGGGCAGCCCAGGGGCCAGCCGAACGCCGCGCTCGGCCAACAGCGCCGATTCCCCCGGCAGCTCAGCTGCCCTCGAGCGGCAGGTTGCGGATCTCATGCAGCAGGTCGAGGCCGAGCGGGCTCAGCGGCTGCGGCTGCAGGAACAATACGAGGCGGCATGCGAGATGCTGAGGTGCGCAGCGCTACGCGGGGAGCGGGGCACGCCCGCTTACTCGGCTATCCTATCGATCCTCATCTCGGTGACACAGCCGACCCACATGGCGGCCTCGTGCAGCGGGCTGGGCCGCCGGTGCAGTGCAGATACCGACACCTCTGCTGCGGCATTGCCCCACCCGCGGCAGCGTGCCATGCCTTGCCGCACTCCAATGGCTGGTTCCAACCCGCCTTGCACGCTTGCCAAACCCTCTCCTTCCTCTTTCTAGGAAGTCTTACGGCCAGATCGTCGATGACTACCTGGCCGCCACGGAGTTGCTGCACACCCGCACAAGACAGCTTGATGCGCTGCTCGCGGCTGCGCCACCGCCCGCGCCCGAGCCGGGCGCGCCGCAACTGGCGCCGCCGGCCGGCCGGGGCGCCGCATGGGCCGACGCGGCTAGCGCGCCCGCGGCCAACGCTGCGCAAGAGCCGCAGCAGAGGCCCCGCGAGCCTGTTGCGCCCGAGCCGGGCTCCTGGGCGGAAGGGGTTGACGTGGGGCGAAAATGCGGCGCTACCGGTCCACCGGAGCGCCGCCCTCGGGTGCTGGAGCACGAGGCCGGCCTCCCTGCAACCGCGCTACCTGTCGAAGGCCACAGCAAAGGCGGCGGCGCGGCCGCAGGTGTGCCCAGGGTTACAACTGCTACCGGTGGCATCGGCGGCTGTGGCGGCAGCAGCGGCCGGCCAGCGCACGCGCACGCGCACCCCTCGCCCTCGGCCTCGACATCCACCAGCGCCTCCAGTGGCTCTTCGGCCGGCAGCGCCCACGGCAGCACTCGGCAGCCTGGTCCAGCGGCCCAGCACCAAGCAGCAGCAGCAGCCAGCCCGGTCGCCGCAGTGCCCGCTGTCGGCGAAGCACAGCGGCCCTCGTTTGCCTGGCTAGGTGGCGTCGGCCGCCCAGCCACGGGCTCGGCTTCTGACGGCGGCGCCGAGCAGCATGTGCCAAGGGCGGCGGAGCAGCGGCGTGCGCATAGCGGTGGAGGCGCAGGCACCTCGTCCCACGGCGCGGCCGTGGCCAGCGTCGGCGCGGAGCCTTTGCTAGCAGCAGCAGCCGGGGCCCAACGCTGGGCCGAGAAAGTGCCCACGGTCGCTCCCACGGCCGCCTGGCCCGCGTCGGAGCTGCCGCACGCCGCCGCGCAGCAGCCACCGCCTCTGCAGCGCACGGCAGCGGCGGCGGCCGCCGTGTCGCCCACCGTGGAGCCGCCGCAGGCGCTAGCCAGCCGCACGCTCGCCGCCCAGTGGGCCGTCGACTCTCCTCCCGCCAAGCCGCCAAGCAGGTGGGGCAACCCAGCGCCGCTTCAGCACCCAGCAGCCGGTCAAGACCGGGGCTGGCCATCCGTAGTCGCTTGCACCAGACAGTATGCCGCCGCACGCATGGCGCTGGGGGCCGGGTGCTACCCGGAGCACCAGCTCACCGTCCATAGGCTCCTACGGCAACTTGCCTTGCCGTGCGCTGGGCGCTCGCCTCCACCCCGACCTCTTCCGTCGGCGCCCCTCCCAAACCTGTTGCCCACAGGCACGAGGGGCAGCAGGACCACGGCCCAGACCGCTCCTCTCGCTCGCCGCCCGCGGCCAGCGCATGCAGCCCCACGGCTGCACCCGTCAGCCCCCTGGCCTCGCTGTTTGGGCCCGCCAGCGAGGCCGCCTCTTCGCCGCCCGCCAACTACCCGCCCTCGGCCACTTCCGCTTGGACCCCGATATCGGTGCCGCCGTCGCGGTCGGCCTTCGCTGCGGCGTCGGCCGCTGTCGCTGCCTGCAACGACTCCTCTCCCCGGCCCGGCCGCACGCGGCTTGGTCCCATGAGCCCGGTCAATTTGTTTCCCTATGACAGCGCGGGGGTCTCCTCGCCCGGAACACGGACGGACCGCGCCGGTGGGAACGCCTCGGTCCAGGAGGAGGAGACGTCTGCGCCCGCTCGCGTCTGGGCCGCGGCAGCGGCAGATGTGCTGCAGCGGTCCGCTGCCGAGGCGGAGGTGCCGCCACGCAGCGAGGCGCTCAGGACCCAGCACTCGGCTCCAAATGCAGCCGGAGCGGGGCCATCGGCGGCGGCGCGCAGCGCCCAGGCGCTCGCACGGGCCGCAGCCGCCCGGGCCGCCCTCCTGGCAGCGTCAGGCGCAGCATCCGGCGGCTCAGATCGCTCGGCCCCTTCTGGCGCCGCCGCCCGGGCCCAGAGCAGGGAGCGGCGGCGCGCCTACGATGGCGTCGACCACGCCGCCGACCTGGGACACAGCCGCGGTGCTGGGACCGACGACGGCGACGGCGACGGGGAGGGCAGCGGCGCACAGCCCGGCACGAAGCGGCTTCGGCGCTCCGCTAGCAGTCCGTCGGAGCGGCCCAAACCGGCCGGCGGCGCGGGGCCGGCAACCGGCACAGCGGAAAACGAAACACGCCCACGGGCACCGCTTAGCCCGCAACCCAGGGCGCGGCCGGTCCCGCCCGCCGAGCCACTCGGCCAGCACCCCCGCCGTGCGTCCGGAAGCGGCGAGCCAGGGCCCGCTTCCGTTGGGCCGGGCGGCGGCACGCCGCTGGCTCGCAGCCGCAACCTCCGGGCAGCCAGCTCCTTCCCGGCTGCGCCCGCGCCCACCACCGGGCGCGCGCAACCCAGCCCCGCGCCGGCCGTTACTTATGCTGTCGGTCCGAGCGCGGCGGCCCCGGTTGACCGCCGTCAAGCGCACGCGCCAAGCGCCGCCGCTCACGCTGCCCGCTCGGCCTCGAGCAGCCCTGCCTCGTCCTCGTCCACCTGCTCCGAGGTGGACGCCCTGCTCCGCCTGGCAGACGAGCTCATGCCGGGCGTCTTGCGGCCGCCCGGCGCTAAGTTCACCGCGGCCGCCGCTGAGCCGGTCACGCCGGGCATTGGCGCTCGCGGCCATGGCCCGGAGGACGGCCTGGACGGCAGCGCCGGCCCTGGCCTGGCGGGTGGCAGCAGCAGCGCCGGCCCTGGCCTGGCGGGTGGCAGCAGCAGCGCCGGCAGCTCGCCGTCGCTTGAGGGGCTGGCGGAGCTGGTGCGGGGGCTGCGGGAGCAGCTGGCGGAGCTCACGCGCGAGTCCAACAGGGTCGTTGCGGACGACGGCAATGACGAGGCGGAGGCGGAGGGGGAAGTGGGAGGAGGCGGAGGCGGAGGCTACGGGAGCGCCGGGGACGGCGGCACCGACTCTGACAGCTATGCGACGGAGAGCGAGGCCGGCGAGGAGGCGAGCGCCCAGGGTGAAGCCGCCGCGGGCTGGCGCGCAGGCTGGCGGCGCAGCGGCGCGGCGTTCCTTAGCGATACGGACGCCAGTGACGGCGTGGACCAGGGCGGCCCCGGCGCCCCGTCAAGCGCTGCGGCACGCTCACCGCCACCCGGGCCGGGCGGCCGCTACCCGTCGTACGGCAGCGCGGCGTTTGGCAATCCCCTGTACGACAGCACCAGCGGCAGCAGCGCAACCGTCAGCCCCGCTCAGGCTTGGCTGGCTCGCCTGCGCGGCGCTCACGCTGATGGCAACGTGCGGGGGCAGGTACACGCGCGCGGAGAGCAGCACTCGCCGCCTCCATTGTCGTACGCGTCCCTAGCCGCGCGCCGGGGCGCTGGCGACGCGGCTGGGGGCCACGGCAGTCACAAGGCCGCGGCTTCAGCAGGTGGCAGCAGGGCCCGCACGGCCCAGGGCCACGGTCCCCACGGGCGCGCTAGCGAGGCGGCGCCCGGCGGCCGCGCTAGCGAGGCGGCGCCCGGCGGCCGCGCTAGCGAGGCGGCGCCCGGCGGCCGCGCTGAGCTCTCTCGGTCCGCGCTGCGCTCGGCAACCCTCCCCCGCCCAGCAGCCGCCAGCGCGGCCGCCACCAAGGCCTCGCAGCGGACAGCGGCCCCCGCCTCGCCAGGGGCCTGGGCCCCGCCGGGTGTCTGGCGGCCGTCGGGCGCCCACCCGCAGCCGGACCAGGCGGCCGCGCCGGACCAGACCAGCCCCCGCAAGACAGCCGCATCCGTGACCACACTCAAGCCGGCGGGGTCGTGTCCAGCTGGACCAGCGCAGGCCGCCCGCGATGCTCCGGGACCGCAGGGCCGCGGGCACGCGGCCGCGGCCGGGCCGCAGCGGGGCGCGGGCCCCTTCGCGGGCTCGGCCTCCGGCGTGGCAGCGGCTGCGGGCGCGGCTGCCGCGAGCACCGCGGGCCTGGGCTCGGGCATGGCGGGGCTGCGCAGCGAGGCCATGTTTGCTGCGATACGGCAGCAGCTGGACGACCTGCAGCAGAGCTGCTTCGCGGCGGGGCTGGCGGCGGGAGGGGTGGCGGGGGCGGGGCATGAGCCGAGGCCTGGCGCGGAGGGGGGCGGCAGGCCCGGCGGCGGCGTGCCGTCGATGTCGGCGAGGGGAGGAGGAGGGCTGGGGGTGTACGGGAACGGAGTGGGCAGCGAGGCGAGGTAGAGAGGTCGGGGCGGATATGGCAGGGCGTGTGGGGGTTGGCCGGGGGCGGGGCAGTCAGCGCAGTCGGGTATGGGGGTTCGTGCCTGTACGGCCAGACAGGTGCTGAAGTGCATACAAGAGCCGGATTGATCTACAGGTGTGAGTCGAATTGTTTCTGTCCGCTTGCTGACTCACTGTAACCTATGGCGCGCAAGAGCTTGAGCAACCTGGTTATTGCTTTCCCTTGCGAACGGTATCTCGTCAGTTGGACGCGGGCTGACGAGCTTGCTGCTTGCATAATATGAGCAATCGGGTGAACAGGAATCGCTGCGCTTAACTCCAGCAGTCGCGATGGCGGCGGCGGCCGGCATCGCAAGTTCTACCTCGCGACCACCAGTCTTTGATTACCCATCTGCATCATAGAGCACCGGTGGAGCCCATGCTTGAGCTGGAGCAGCGGACTTGAGCGATCAGCCATGCGACACCGACTCGCGAACGCGGCCAGCCACGGGTGAGCTCGGGCGTGGCCGAACACGTGCGTGCTATCAATGCATTTTTGCCTGTCTGCGGGACGAACCCTGCCGCTGGCACGCTCCCGTGCATGCACCCCCGACGTGCACGTTGCCTTGTCGCGGCGAGGATGATACATTTTTCTGTCGTGAGCTCGCCGCTGAGCGATAACAAAACGAAGACTAATAATTTCTGAAGCCGCAAGCAGCACCGTGCACACGCACCAACCCGCACGCACCAACCCACGCGCCATCTACAACGCTAGCGTTTAGCCCTGGCCCCATCCTAGAATCGATTGCCTCCCCTTGCCCTCCCCTGGCCATTCAATGCAGCTGACCAAGGGCTGCGCGGCGTTGGCCAGTACATGTGCGGAGGTCTCGCCACGGCACGCCTGTCCGTGGTCAGGACAGTCCTGACCATCGCAGCCCCCTCCCCAATGTTGCTGTGGGGCGGGCTGCACGTCCGTCGCCGCGCAGCAGCACTGTGCCCATCCGCCGCTCTCTTACTCGCGCCCCGTCATAGGTAACTGTCCTTGCTTGCGGTGCCTTCGCAGCCAAACCCAAAATTGCATGATGACCTAGCACGTGGTGTTGGCTGCGTCGAGCGGCGGTGTGTGGACTGCGAAAGTGTCTGGAGGGAGCGGCGGTAGGAACCTGGCTTCAGCCCCGTCAGCTTGAAAGCGGAGGCTCCTCTTAGTACGGTGTGGCATGCATTCGATGCGCACTTCTAGCCAAGATGTTGCGGGCGCTGTGCTGGGGCCGGGGTCTTCCACATTGATCAGCAGTCATGGGGCGGGTGTCTATCTCAATCCAGTAGGTAAGGGCTTGAAGCCCATGTTGGGACCTGTGCTTGGCTTTGCTAGGACCCCTGTACATCTTATGGAAGCGGCAATGCGGTGGAGTGCGATGGACCTGCATCTGCTGGGAGGACCGCAGGTCGGCGTGTGCTGTCGCGGGGTCCGTTGCCATGTCGGGCAGGAGCTGTGAGCGTGTGGGGCAAGGGGGTTTGTGTCGTCGGGCTAAGCAGCGCGATGAATCGGCGCATCCCAAGGTACCCGCCGCACCACCCCCTCCCGGTTCACGCGTTGCCGTGCACCGCTTGGGCCACAGCTGGCGTGGTGACGCCGGCGAGCCCGAGCGGTGCAACCGGTATGCGCGCCCGCGGCCGTCCTCCATTCATCCTACTGCCCATCGGCTGTGCCCTTCCTCGTCCTCCTTCCTATCCACCCTGCTGAACGTGGGAGAATGCCATGCGCACGAGGGGGTTGGCGTTGTCGGTGCCTTAGCCTGGGGTGAGGGTTGGGCGGTCTGACGCGCATCGGGCGGCAGCATCGGCTATGGATAAATGTCCACGGACGCTGTCGTTGCTTCGGCAAACTGTGCAGTCTGCCTTTCGCCACAGAGCACGGGTCAGCGAGGCGGCGGGACGGCCGGTAGGAGCATGCCGCCGACGGCAGACGGCTCGGGGGCGCTAGTGGTGGCATGCGTGTGTTGGTCGCAACTCGCAAGATTGACATGCACACCGTCGCAAGGTTTTGGGCGCTGCCGCTCCAAACCTCCCCAGCTGCGCATGGGTGCATGGCTCGCCCCCAAAAGAGGCCACCCAGACCAGACGCAAACAGTCGGTCATTATGCGGTTGTCGCCGGGGTATTTTAGGGGTCTGGGGCACACCGACATCCGTGCCCGCTCCCCACGGGCCGGACCTAGCCGCCCGGACTGCCCGAAACGGCAGGACTGCACATCTCAACACACGCCGCCGCCGCTGCAGCTCTCGCTGTGTCGCGGCCGCTTGCGGCGGCCGCTACCAACCCCCCCGCAACGAAACGTTTATCCGTTAGGCAGGGGTCCCCTCCGGAGCGCTTTCGACGTGATTGCAAAGGCTTCCGCCCCGTTTCCTACGGAACGGGACAAGCCAACCGCCGGAAGCTTTACAGGGAAAGGGGGATAGGCTACTTGCAGATGCAGATGCATTGAGGCCAAAGCGTACTTAGTATCTACGGGGCCACCGGGCACCGGCCGCCCTTACTTGTGGGGGGCGGGGGGGGGGGGGGGGCAG
>BDDC01000478.1:15248-30373 GCA_001662425.1 Chlamydomonas sphaeroides
TGGGGGCCGTAACGGCCCCCGTCACAGCCCCATCCTTGTGGTCACAGCCCCCGTTACAGCGCCCCGTCCAGCCCCCATCGCAGCCCCCGCCTTGCCGTGAGATTCCTCCTTGCGGTGTGAAACACGTAGTCGCCCTGCACCAGTTTTGGCTTGCCGTCGGCCGTAACCGGTCGGCGTGGCGTCATGGGCGACATCGGCAACTCGCACACGGTGGTGCTGTGCGCGCTCTGCTCCCATGCGGGCGACGAGCAAAGCAGGAAGGGGAGCGAGCAGTATGTTGGTGAAGGGTCACAGGCACGACCGCGTGCGAGGCGACAAGGCCGGCCACAGGCGCGGCCATGCGGGGGGCCGACAAGGCGGTGGATGATGGGCGGGGTGTAGTTCGGTGCCAGCGTGTCGCTCTGTCAAGCCACCACGTACGTGTGGAGTGAGCTCCCTCACCTTGAAGCTGGCACGCAGCATCGCAGCTTGTTTATCAAAGCCACGTCGCTCTGATGGCAGCGCCTGTGTTACCGGCGCTGCCCCTGCAGCCCAGGACCCCACGATAAAGTGAAAGATCATCGCGCATGCGCAGATGCAACCTCATTGTTACCCGCGGCCCGCGCTGATGCCGGCACGCCCCTAAACAAAGCAACGCGCCTGCGTTGATAGAGAGGCCATCCAGACTCAAAGTGGCGTGGCGCCTCTGTACGTCTGCGCTCATGGTGCCGACAGAGAATGCCACTCTAAGCGTTTTCTTGCTTTCGTTCCATATGCTGTTGTGGGCGTGTAAGCAATGTAGTATATGGTGTTGGCGTGCCGTGCTGCCCTGAAACGACAGCGTGTGTACAAGTGCTGTCAGGCTGACACCGAGCACGTAACCCTCGAGCCCTAACTTCAGCCCTTCCCTGGCATCCGGCTGGCCCCCCGCAGCGCCTGAACATGCCATGCTATGCTTGTACCTTGACAAAGCCCTAGCAGATGTTCGGGTGCGGGTTTGGCGCAAGGTGCTCAGCTAAAGCGTGGTGCTTCAAGGGCCGGGGGGAACGGGAGGTGTGGTTACGGGTGCCATCGACCCAACGTTGTCTTTTTATGCAGCCAAGCCAACGCTTTCCTGCGACCTATAATTGTCACCACAACAACACCTCAGACAGCCGGGTACCGGGGCTCAGTATTCCAGGTTGCTCGAAGCGCTTGTTCAACAGTCCTCTCCTTGTCTCAGCCATTCACCCACGAGCTACAATATCCCCTATATATACGTGCATAGCAAGCTGCCGTGCGGGCACCTGTTTCCAACATCTCAGTGCTCAGCGCGCTCACTTGAACGACAATGACGGTTACTTGATTACTGCATAATATTGACGCAGCGGGCGGTGGCTTCGCGCACACTCCACTCGTCGGCACGAAACCCCGGCGGTGGTTGGGACATGGCCGAGGGCAAGCGGGGCCGCGGCTTCGAGCGCCAGGCCACGCTAAAGACAAAGTAAGCGCTGGCGGGGTGCGCCTGTCGCTTCAGGTCTCCCCCGCCATACCTGTCCCACACCTGGACCCCGCCCCTTCACGCAGTCCTAACATCTACGTGCCGGCGCTTGTGCCCGACCGGCGCAAGTTCGCGAATGAGCTCGTCAGCGCCACCGTGCGCTGCCCCGAGCGGCAGCCCCGGTCACCGCTGGCGCCACCGGGGTGCGTCCCGCATGCATCGCATCCGCCGCCACCGCAACGCGCACTGCGCACGCTCACCCGGCGGCGCCCTGCCCCACCTCGCCCCTCACTCCTCGCGACCGCCTCCACGTCAGCTGCGGCCGTCCTCTCCCTGACGTGCTCGCGGAGCCCCTACTGAGCGCCGCTGCCTCCTGCTCCGCCGGACGTGCATCCTTAGCCTGAGCCAGCGCGCGAACCATCCCCGCACCGCACGCCCCTCCACCGCAGGGTGGCCATCGAGGCGCCCTGGATGCCCTTCACGGTGGTGCCCCTGCCGCCCACGCTCGTGTTTGAGACGTGGTGGCACGAGAAGGGCGGCAGCGAGCGGGTGAGGTCGCCGCCCTGCCGCCTCTGCACCAAAGTACCCCGGGCCCGCCCCCTGGGCCGTCATGACTCCGGCCGCTCTCGCGCCTGGCCTCACCCTGCCGCCGCCTCCCCTTCCCTCCCTTCCCTTCCCATCCCCTTCCTCCCGCAGCAACACATGCACCTGACCTACAACACCGCCACGGGGCGCTGCCTGGCGGGGTGAGGCACTCGCGGCGCTCCGCCACACAGCCTAATCACCCCGCTGCAAACTTGGTAGATCGGCGCCACGCAGAGCCCTGAGGCCTCGCCGGTTGCGTCCCGCGCCATCCACCGTGCTGTTGTTGCTGCACGGCCCGGCCGACGACCCTGCGCCTTGCAGACCTCGAACGTGCCGTGGGCGCCCGGGTGCATCGGCAACTCGCACCTGGCAACCCGCACGAACCCAACCACCCTCTCCCCTCCTCCCAACCCGCTACGCAGCACTAACGTGTCCCTGGAGCTGGTGGTGACCACAGCCGGCGGCGGTCCCATCAGCGAGTACGACCTGCACGTGGGAGCGGAGCTGCGGATAGCGGGGCGCAAGGTCACGTTGCGCAAGGTGGGCGGCAGCAGGGGGACACGGTGCAGAGCTGCATGCGCGGCGGGAGGGGGGGCAGCGGCAGGGCGTCACCGGGGCAGGAGCGGGCGCTTTGGAGAAGTTGGCTTTCCCAGCGCCGGGCGCACCTTCGCGGCCGAGACGCGTTGTTGCGAGGCGGGCCGTCTTCAGGCTGAGGCGTCTGACTGTCGTGTGCTGCGGCCGCGCCCCCCCGCGCCTGCTCTGGCCCCAGGCCGTGACGCTCGCGACGCTGACTTGGTTGGACCAGCAGGTGGGGTGGAGTGGCGGCTACGAGCGAGCACTGCCAGCCTGCCACGCGTGGCAGCTGCGGACTCCATTGCAGGCGGCACCACGCACCTACCTCCCTATGCGCCCCCCATCGCCGCCCATCCGCAGGCCCGTGCCATGCTGCTCGCAAAGTACCGCCTGGAGCAGGTGCGCCCGCAGCAGCTGGGGCCGCGGGCTGTGCCAAGTCGCGTAGGCGTGGCCTTGGGCTGGCACCAGCCGTCCAGACCCAGACCCAGCGCCGGCCCCGGGCCCAGCCCGGCACGCCACTCCTTCTCAGCAAGGCTGCACCGCCCTGCCCCGACCCCGCCTGGGCCTCTTCCACCTGCGCCGCGCTCACCGTGTCGGCTCCGTGCCCGCCCGCTCGCCCGCCCGCCCCCGCGCCCCGCCTGCGCAGGAGCTGTCCAAGTTCCGGCCCGTGGTCCCGGTGCACGGGCAGTACCCCGAGGCGCAGCGCTGCGAGCGCTTCGACCTAGGCAGCCATCAGCACCTGCCCAGCGGCGGCCGCCTCAACCTGCGCTCGCTGTTCCAGTGGGTCATGAGCCTGGCGGAGCAGCTCCGGCAGCACAGGTGCGGCGCCCGGGCTTGGCTGGCCGGCAGCGAGGTGACGAGCGCACGGCCCTCAGTGGCGTCGCCCGCACGGGACACTGCCGCCGTAGCGCTCTGGGCGCTGGCGCCTCAGCCCAGGCTCGCCCTGTGACTCAAGCCATACCGCAGGACCCCGCATGCCGCTGCGCTCCACTCCCAGGGCCCGACTGCCGCGGTGCCGCCCCCATGGGGCCCGCGGATCTGTGCCCGTTCCTGACCACTGTGTCCAAGAGGGCTCGAGTCAGCGCGCTCACCACCCGAACCCGCGCGCCGCGCCTCCCTCCTGCCCCCAGGTCCCGGCTGCCGCCCATGCCCGACATCATCTGTGAGCGCGTGGCGGAGGCGGTTGAGGGGCTGCCGGTGCCGCCCAGCTGGTCGCCCGAGCGGCGCGAGGTGGAGCGCATCGAGCGCGAGGCCACCATGCGGCGGCAGCTGGACAGCGCGCGCAGCAGGCGCGACAGCGACGGCGACTGGCGGAACGACCTCACTAACGTGGGTGCCGCGTTGGAGCACGGGGCCGGGGGCAGGTGCCGTACGGGCGTCCGGCATGACTGCGCTGGGAGCGTCGGGCCCGCTGTCAGCTGTCTGTGTTACGAGGCCCCTTGGCACTGTAGGGCTTCCATGGTGCCGTTAGCCTGGTAGCTGGACGCTCGACGCTGCGTACTGCCGTCCGCCGCTCTGCCACATTCCCGGCCCCCGCAGTGGCTCGACTCCATCCCGCTCGCCGCCTCCTGCTGCACGTCGTACCAGGAGTCGGCTGCCTCAATGGCCGCGAGCGCCGCGGCCGAGGCCAACGTCGTCATGCTGGGCAAGAAGGAGCGCGCCAGCACACGAGGCGGGGCGCGCGGCGCGCCAGCACTTTCGTTCAACACTAGCGTCTTGAGCCGCCACGGCGGCGAGGGCGGCGGCGGCGGCGGTGGCGGCGCGCTGAGCAGGATGCAGAGCTTTGGGCCGATGTCGAGCAGAACGGCGGTGGGCGGGATGACGAACCGCGGGGGTGCGCTGGTGACGGCGCGTGGCTCGTCGCGGGCACTTTAGGGGAGGGGAGGGGAGGGGAAGAGCAGAGGGCGCAGGCACGAAGCAACAGGTGTGGGAAGTAGCAAGGTTGCCCGAACGTCGCGGGGAACGTCGCGGGCGCTTCAGGAGAGGGGAGGGCGAGGGCGAGAGCAGGGTGAGTATGGTGCCGCTGCGATAGGCGTCATCGGCTAGGGTTTTGACATGCGGGTAGGCGGCTTGGCAACGCGATACTGATGCACCTGGCGAGCTCGCGGCGTGAGCGGGACTGAGGACTAATGCGGGAACGGCGGACTGCTGGTGGTGCAGTGTAGGCAGACACTTTGCGCATGGTTTGCTTTCAGGTACAGCGCGGTTAGCGACGCAGGTCTATGGCACTGGCAATCGCGTGGGGGTGGGTGGGGCGTGGTGGGGTTGGGTCGTCTGCGTCGCGACTTCGGGACGATCCTCGGGGTGCGTGTCGGTATTGGACAGCCCAAGACCTTAAACTTAAGCAAAGACATAGTTATTCCATAGAGCCGCTCCCTCTCATCGCACGACACATACTCGTGTCCGCTACAAAGACCGTTACCATTAACTGGTCCTTCCGCGTGGCCACAGCATCACTCTAGCTGCAGTAGGCGACCGCGGCATAGGATACATCGCGCCGCTGGTCGCCAAGCCGAGGAAAGATGCCGAAGCGCACGACTTTGACGTTTACTTCCGAGGATGGCCCTCGCGTGGAGTCGGCCAAGCTTTTTGTGTACCATTGCAAATACTCAGGGCGACACGCGTTCACGATAGGTGCGGGTCATACGCTGTGCATCTCGGCGTGCCAAGGAGCTTCTGCTCACTGCGCCACTCCGCTTAACGCTGTAGATGCTGACCTGAAGAAGATGCCGCGGCGTCGCACGGACAGCGCCTACGTCATTGACACCGACGAGCACACCGTCAAGCTGTATTGCACGGACGGTGGTGTCAAGTTTATCAAGCGGTGGGTTGGGGTGGGTCCTGGTGCTTGGGGGGGCCGTCCGCGGGACCCCGGGGAGTGGCCTCGGGACGGCGTGGAATGTTGGGCCGGCCAGCCACCCGCTGCTGCATGGCCGACTTACCTCACCCGCGCGTCGCCCCGCAGCCCCAACGGCAACATTGAAAAGCAGTTCCGGTTCAACCTGGGCCAGCTGCCCATCGCCTACAAGTCCGACCTCAACAGCCCGCTGCTGTACATCATGGACGCCGCCGTCACCACCTTCAGCAACCAGAACGCGCGCCGCGCGGTGAGGCATCGCCGCCACTGTCGAGTCGCCGAGCTCAGCGGCTCCTGCGAGCCCGGCCATGCTGCGGCGCGCCGGCACCGCTACAGTGCCGGGGGGACACAGCGCCGCCGCCCCGCTCTTGGGCAGCCCTCGCAGCCCCGCATCGTGCGGCCCTGCGAACGCTGCACGCCAGAGGCCCCGCCCTGCCTCCGCACCTTGCTCCTCCCGCACCCTGACCTATCAGTCGTCTACCGTGCCGACCAGCACGCTCCCGCAACCCTTCCTCGCTGTGCCTCCCCTCTCCCAGTATGCCCTCCGCCAAACCCTACCCTGCTTTCTCCGCTCCCCTCCTCCGCCTGCCCCACCCAGGGCAAGCTGCTGGTGCCGCCCTGCATCTCCCGCTCCGAGCGCACGGGCCTGGTGGAGCTGCGGCTGGAGCTGGACGAGCGCAGCCACCACTGCACGCTCAGCCGCGTGTCCGCCGACTGCGTGCGGGTGCACATCAAGGGCCTCATGGCCAACGACGCGGTGCACGAGGAGCTGTTTGACCTGTTCAGCAAGGTGGGGACCTACCGGCATGGGGTGGGGACCCAGGGTTTGAGAGCCGGCAGGGAGCTCAGCGGCCTGTGCACGCCGTCCCCTGCGTGCCCCTGCCTCAGCCGGGTCCACCGCCTGCCGCAGCACCTCGGCCCAGCGCTCTCCCCTCCCCTCCCCCTCCCTTCCCCTCCCCCACCCCGGCTCCCAACCTCCCAAATGCGCAGGTGCTCAACGTGCGGCTGTCGCAGCTGGACATCCGCCGGGCCAAGAGCAGCCGCAACCGCATCATGACCGTGGAGTCGCTCACACCGGAGCAGGTGCGGGCAGGGGTAGTGGGAAGGGGTGGCGGAAGGCGCTGGGGGGAATAAGTGCGGAGGGGGGAGAGCGAGGGAGGGCCTTGGGCTGGGCGGCATGCGGCGGCGGCGGCTGGGCAGCAGAAGCGGCGTGGCATGGCCCGCGCGGTTTTCCGCGCTTACTCGTAAGCCTCACCTGCCACGCCGGCCCCACCTGCACCCAGCCCCGCCTTCCAAGCGCACCCCGCCCCCTGCACTGCGCCCTACTGCTCCCTCCCCCGGTCCCGACTTTGTTGCCCCGTCTCCTTTCCAACAGCATGCCCGCCAGTGCACCTCACCCTCCCACTACACAACCCCGGCCCCATCTGCCACGCGCTCCCCCACCCCGACCACCCACGCCAGGTGTACGAGCGGCTGCGCGACCAGCTGCGCAAGCAGCACGCCAACCGGTCGGAGAAGCGGCAGCGCAGGCACTACTGAGCGGCCGCCGGCTGCTGCTGCTGCTGCTGCTCCGGTCAAGGACGCTGGAGGGCAGGGGTACACGGGACGCTGGGGCCGTGCGCACGGCGCGGTGGGGCGGGATGGGGTGAACGGAGTCGCGACGTACGGTACCCCTGGTGCCAGGGGCCGGGCGGGCGGTTCGCGTGGCGGACTTGTCGTGAGAAGTGTTTGGCTAGCGGTGAGCGGCGGTAGGGAGTCCGGCACGCACATATGGCGGGGGCGCTGATACCATGTGAAGCGGTAGCACGAGCGGGCGCGCTGGGGAGCCCAGCGGGCGTGGGGGCTGGCAAGGCAAGGAGGCACGTCGCTGCATTGGAAAGGGTGGAAGCATGGTTGTCCAGTGACGTGGCGCGACTTGGCGAATGGCCGGACTGTGGGCTGTAGGACAGTGGTGGACGCGTGGCTGGGTTGGACGCGTTGGAAGCGGCGGGCGTGCCGTATAGGCTCGCCTGTTGCCCTCCTCGTCGCGCGTCGACGGTCGTAAGTTGCAAACTGCACGATCCGGCCGCTTTGTTCATGGCTTCATTTGTTTGCCTATTGATGGCATTAGTGAAACTCGGCATTAGCGAATGAACCTGGTGCGCCGGTCAGCCTCAGTCAGCCATCGGACTACACACCTTCGCAGTCGCTCGTCGTCGGCGCCAAGCAGCTAAGATAGCGTGCAATGCATATGTCACGTTACCATTATGGCGAGTGTGTCCGCGAAATCCTTTGGAAGAGCGACAGTCGGCCCGCACTTTGACCTCAGAAGCCTTTAATAAGGCCTGAGCGATGCTTCTGCGTGTTTGTCCTCACATAACCGTGTGTAGCTAGCGCTGCGGCGTAGAGGAAATCGAGTTCCGCGCGCCAGACGCCCGCCCGCCATGGACATCGCGGGACTTGCAACACTTGTCACACAACTCCATCCACGCCAAACACACGTGCTCTAGCAAGGACGCTGCAATTAGCCAAGCAATTACGTGCCGTGTACGTCGCTGAAGTCGAGCGTTGCCGACCGCACACCGCAAAGCAAGCGCTCGCCTACCGTCACCTTGATGTCGCGCTCCTTACGATGAGGCTTCTCGTACGCTAGGGAACCAGCTGGCACTCAGCAGCGGGCGGAAGCCCCAGCTGTTGTCAACATGCGCATTCCACGGGGCCGAGGCAGAACACTCCTCGCATTCTCAGCTATTTTATACGTCATCGTTTCTTCAACGGTGCAAGCAGAAAGCGTGCAACGTCTGCTCCAAGGCAAGCGAACCATCTGGGCGGCGGGCGCCGAAACACCGCGTGTGCTGGACGCTCGTTGATAGCCTATGCAGCAGAATAAGGCTGGTGCTCGCGTCTCTGTGAACGGGACGCGGCGTCCCGTTGCGAGTGGCAGGAGTAACGCTGCGATTGGGCAGTGCGTGGGGTCCTCGCGGCCACGCAAGTCCCCGTCTTCATCAACCACGCGCACGCACATCCGGTCACACATCACGATACCGCGCGACCTATTGAGCGGCGCCCGCGAGTCATACCGCCTGCTACCGTCATCGCCAACCCCGCTAGCGCGCACAAGCGCTGCACGCGCGCTGGCAGGCGGGCGAGCCATGTTGACGGCAGCGCGTCGCGCTAACAGTCTGTGCCATGTACAAACACACCGGCAGTCTCACGTGAGGTCACGACTGCTCCGCCGCTAGCCACGCCAGCCCAATGCACAGTGCGTGGCCCCTAGCACGAACCCCAATGCAACCCAACCCCACCCGACCCCGCTCACTGCTCCCAACCCACAGATAGCGCAGGGGCAACGCCCCCGCCGCCGGATGGTAGACTCTTAGACGGCGCGGAGGCGAGCTCGCCGGGCAGCGGCCTAGGGATAGGCGACGGCGGCCTAGGGGGCGGCGGCCCAAGCTTGTCGGCGCCCACGCCGCTGGTGGCGCCGGGGCCGTCACACGCAGTGGTCGGGATGCCCCCTTACTACGGAGCGTACGGCGCCACGCCGCCGTCGCCGGCGTCGTACCCGCCGAGCTACCCCTCGCCGCCGCTGCCGCCGACGCCACCGTCGCCGCCGCCGACGCCGCCGGTGCCGCCGTCGCCGCCACCAATGCCGCCCTCGCCGCCGTCGCCCCCGCCGGCTCCCCCGTCGCCGCCATCGCCTCCGGTGCCACCGTCGCCGCCCCCGACGCCGCCATCGCCGCCGACGCCGCTGCCGACGCCGCCATCCCCACCACCGGTGCCGCCCTCACCACCGCCTTCCCCCTCGCCGCCGCCGTCACCATCGCCGCCGCCGTCTCCACCACCCCCGCCACCGCCACCTGACCCTCCTGTCCCGCCCTCATCGCCCCCGTCGCCGCCGGCGCTACCCTCTCCGCCGCCGTCTCCACCCTCTCCGCCCGAGGCCCCACCCTCTCCGCCTAGCCCTCCAAACCCCAGGTCGCCCCGGCCGCCCCGGCCGAAGCCGCCCATGCCTAAACCCCCGCGGAAGCCCTCGCCGCCCGTCCGGCCACCAAAGCCGCCGTCGCCGCCATCGCCGCCCCCGCCCAACCCGAGGCCGCCGCGGAGGCCGTCGCCGCAGCCGCCCAGCCCTCGACCATCGCCGCCGCTCACACCCGTGGCTGACAAGCCGCCCTCCCTGCCTTCCCCGCCCCTGTCGCCCCCCGTGGAGTCACCATCCCCCGAGCCCTCGGAGGCGCCCGAGCCGTCGCCGTCGCCGTCATTGATGGATGTGCCGCCGGCCCCCACGCCAGAGGCGGCTTCGCCGAACCCCGACGTGTCACCCTCCCCCGAGCCGTCGCCGTCGCCGTCCCCGGCACCACAGCTCCCTCCGGCAGCTGTCCCCTCTCCGGCGGCCGAGCCCTCCCCGGAGCCATCGCCGTCGCCGGCAGCAGAACCCCCTCCAGCAGATGTGCCCTCCCCGGAGCCAACCGCGCCGCCGCCACTTGGGCTGTCGCCACCGCCGCCGCCCATTGCCCCTGTGGATCCGTCGCCCTCGCCGCCGCCACCCGCCGCGCCGTCACCGTCAGTCATTCCCTCGCCGGATCCGTCGTTGTCGTTGCCGCCGCCGTCGCCGTCGAGGGAGATTGACCCCTCGCCTTCGCCGTCCCCGTCGCCAGACCCCTCGCCTTCGCCGTCCCCGTCGCCAGACCCCTCGCCTTCGCCGTCACCGTCGCCGGATCCATCGCCATCGCCGGTGCCATTGCCTTCGCCGTCGCCGCCGCCGCCGCCCCAGCGCAGCGCGCCGCCGCCGGTAGGTTGCTGCCACGCGTGCTGCTGTAGGGCGCTTCGCCGGCGCCAGCCACATGACTGCTCGCTCGAGGTCCCCTGCGCCCGGCGGCCATCCACTCGCCCTTGCTGCCCGCCCGCCCCTAGCCAACGCCCCGCCTGCCCTGCTTCCGTGCCTCTCCCTGCCGCGCCCCCAGAACGAGTGGCCCCCGTACACAGGTTCGCATGGGGGTGCGGTGCGCATGGGTGGAGGGTGTGGGCCCAGGGGGCACCGGGCAGCGAATGTGCGGGTTGAGGGTTGAGGGGTCGAGCAGGCACCGGTCGGCGCAAGTCCGCAGCCGGCTAGTCTAGCCAGGCGTCGCGGGGGATGGGGTACCAGGGTCAGGCGCACCGTACAGTCGTACCAGACATATGCACCGTACACCCGTGCCGTACAGCCGTACCATGGTACATGCCGGCACAGCGAGTCACAGAGCCACAGCTCAGCTGGGTGCACCCCTTGGGCCGACCGAGCGCGGCACGCGTCCGGGGTCAGCTTGCGTAGCCAGGGGTGGGGGATGTGAAATGGGTAGAGGTTTCGAGAGCCGTGACGTGGGGGGGAGGGGGGGAAGACCAGCGCGGCAGAGACGGCGCCGCGCATGCCAACCCAGCCATATGCCGGTGAGGCGGCCAGGCGGCCAGGCAGGTAGCCGGCGGAGCCGCGCCGCGCGGACCAGCCCAGCAATCGGGCAAATGGGCAGCATCTCTCCTCACGGGCCCCAACCCGCCACCGCTCAACAGCCCAGCCTCAAGCTTCTGGCCCGGGGGTTGCGCACGCCTTTGTGAGTGCTTTGATGCCTGCCCGCCTCCTCCCACTCCCTGCCAGGCCCCACTCGCGTGTACCGCTGCCGCAACGACACGGGCATTGGCTCGGGCCAGCAGCTGGCGGGCATTAAGCTGTTCCCGGGCTTTTTCCAGAACCACGCGCCCGCGGCGGTGGACTGCCAGCGGCGCTGCGACTCGCGGGATCCGGCTTGCTCTGCGGTGAGGGGCGCAGGGAGGGTGTGGGCAAAGGCGTGGGGAGAAGGGGCGGGCGGGCACGGGCACGAGGAGGGATCCGCGCGGTGCGGCGGCTGGCTGCCTGGGAGTGCTCGGCTCAGGGGATCGGCAGCTGGTTTGGGCGGCCAGCTGGGTGGGGACGAGCGGCACGGGCAGCGGGGTAGGGAGGGCGGGCGGCGCCGGGGCAGCAGGGGCGGCAGGGGCAGCAGGGGCACGGGCGCAGCGACTCACGGCGCCCGGCGTATGGCAGCAAGACAACCGCAGCAGGGAGGGGAGTGGCGGCATGTGGGGGGGAAGGGATGACAACCTCGGACCCGAACACAAAGCAGCAGGAGGGCGCGGGGCAGCGGGGGCGGCTGCACTAGGAGCCGATGCAGACGAGGGCGTGCGAGAGTGATCAGGTGGGGAAAGGGCGGGGGACAAGGGCTAGCGCGGTGGAGGCGGGGCCCCAGGGGTGGGCGTCACACACCTGACACGAGGCAGCCAGGGCGAGGGCGGCGAGGGCCGCAGCCAGGGCAATGGCGCGGCCGGCACCGTGCGGGAGGGCCGCGGCCTGGGCCCCAAGGGGCCGGCGAGCCGGCGACGGAGCCGGGGCGGCGTGGGCTGCTGCAGCCGCAGCGTGAGCGGCGCGGCGGAACAGCTGCACAGGCGGGGCCCTGACCCCCCGTGGTACCGTGTGGAACCACAGCCGGACGAGGTGCCTGGTGGCCACGCGCCGTTGGCGTGCGCAGCAGCGCAGGCGCTCCCCCGGCCCACGGCGTGGCCTAGGGTTGTGTGGCCGGCCGCGGCGGATGGCACACACGGGGCGATGCCGGTAGCGTGTGGCGCACGATCCAGGAGGACCGCAGCGTGGCCTGGGGTTGTGCGGCCGGCGTCCTGTGGCGCCCGGATGGTGTTGTGGGAGGGGCACCGGGCAGGTGGCGGGGCTGCAGTGGCTGGGAGGTTGGGAGTGGAGCGGGTAGGGGCCACTTGGGGGATGGCCGTGCGTTCAATGGGAGGAGTCCGAGGGAGCCAGGCGCGGACCCTGGCCGCAGAGGGGGCTCCGGGGTCGGGCGTCCCCAGCAGCAGGCGCATACGGCACACGCCACGCCGGAGGAGGCACGCAGCCGCTGCTCGACCGCTGCCTCGCCTCCCTGCCCCCACCTCGACCCACCCAACCCCAATCCCTCCAACGCATCCCTACCCGCCCCACCCCTTCTGGCTCCATTCCCTCAGTTCCACTACCAGACCACCGGCTGGTGTATCCTGTTCACGGGGGAAACGGCCTTCTCACGCCCTGGCGGCGCCAACTTCGTGGGCTGCAAGTTTGACGCCTACGTCCCGCAGCCGCCCTCGCCGCCCGCAGCGCCCGCGCCACCCTCGCCGCCCTCGCCGCCGCCCCCGCCGCCCCCGCCGCGCCCGCCCTCGCCCGACCCGCCCTCGCCGCGCCCGCCGGCGCCGCCGCCGCCGTCTCCGCAGCCGCCGGGCCCGCCGCCGTACCAGGGCCCCACTCGGCTGTACCGCTGCCGGCCCGAGGGCGGCCTGGCGGGGCTGCAGCTGGAGGCGGTCAAGCTCTACCCGGGGTTCTCCACACGGCACGACGTCGCCGCCCGCGAGTGCCAGCGGCGGTGCGACGTTCGCGGCTTCGAGTGCCTGGCGGTAAGTACCGAAGGCTGTGGGCTGCGGGCTGCGCCGGGCCCAGGGCGGCTGCTGCCCTGGGGGAGTGAGGCCCCCGGTGGTCCATGTGCTGGACAGCCATGCCCCACCGGGGTGTGGGGGCGGGCGCTGGCATGGCCCCGGGGGTCACACCCCAGGCGCCGGGGTTGGGCCCAAGCCCAAGGCCCGGGGTGCATTTGCATGCCGTACACCCACTCACAACACGTGTGTCTTGCCGTACGCAGTACGACTACAAGAACACGGGCTGGTGCCGCCTGCTGTCGGACGAGGGCATCTGGACTCGGCCGGGCGCCAGCGACTATGTCGCCTGCCGCTTCGTGGGCTTTGTGCCCAACCCGCCCTTTCCCGAGCCGCCCCACGCGCCGCCCGCCCTGCCCGGCGCGCCGCCGCCGCCCGCGCCGCCGCCGTCGCCGGCTCCGGCGCCGCCCTCGCCCAAGCCGCCGCGGTCGCCCGTCCCCTCGCCGCCGCCACCCGAGCCGGCGCAGTACAGCGGTGAGCCGCACTGCGTTTTCGCTGCTTGCATGCTCGGACATGCCGCATGCCGCACCTTTTGGTATCGGACTAGGGTGCGGTATCTCGCACGGCCCACCGTACACCGGCATCAGCCGCTGGGCAGGCCGCGCGGCCGGCTCGGCGCTGTGCGGCGGACCTCGGCCCGCAGGCTCCCACGTGCGCCCAGGCCCACTCGCACGAGCGCCCGGCCTCTCTCTCACCGATTTTTATGTCGGCCTCCCTCCCCCCCTCCCTCCCTCCCCTGCCGCCCCCTGCCGCCCCCCGCCAGGCCCCGACCGCAACTACAACTGCCTCGAGGGCCGTGGCCTGTCGGGCGACCTCCTATTTGCCATAAAGCTCTACCCGGGGCTGGTGCCGGGCCACCGGCAGGGTGCAATCGAGTGCGAGCGCCGCTGTGACATCCGGGACGGCTTCTGCATGGCAGTGAGATCCGGTTCCGAGATCTGAGTGAACCTTGGGTGTGGAAATGTCTGTGCTTGGCGAGGACACCGTGAGGGTGGAAAAATGAACCAGATGGAAGCCAGGAGCGGGGGGCAAATCAAGGCTTGCCGCCGCGGCTGAACGAGCCCTCCCTTCCACAACCGCTGTATGCCCCATCCCTTCAACCGCCAGTTTGAGTACGAGGAGACGGGCTGGTGCCGGCTGTTCAGCAACCGCGACGCCGCCTTCACGCGCCCCGGCGCCGCTGACTACCTTGCCTGCAAGTTTACCTCCTACACCTTCCTGCCGCCGCCGCCAGACAGCCCGCCCCGACCCTGGTGGCTCCCCTTCCCGCCGCCGCCATCGCCGCCGCCGCCGCCTCCGGCCCCGGTCACGCCGCCGTCGCCGCCGTCGCCGCCGCCGCCGGCGCTGGAGCCGCTGAAGCCGCCGGCGCCGCCGGACTACCCGCCCTGGATTCCGTATACGCCATCGCCGCCGTCGCAGCCGGCGCCGACGGCTCCCGGCACGCCGCCGCCGGACATGCCGGCTCCGCAGACGCCGCCGCCGGCGGAGCCAGCCATGCCGCCGCCTGGGACGCCGCCACCGGATCTGCCGCCGCCCACAGCGCCGCCGCCGCAGTCGCCGAGTGCCTCCCCGCCGCCGCCGTCCCCGCCGCCGTCCCCGCCGCCGTCGCCGCCGCCGTCGCCGCCAGGGGCTGCCGTTGCCAGGCCGCCGCCGCCGCGCAGCCCTCTCGACGGCGAACCGCCTCCGTACGAAGGTGAGAACAAGCCGCCGACACTGTTGCCGCCGCCGCCTCGGGTAGCGCCGCCGCCTCGGGTAGCGCCCGCCATGCTCCGCTAGCTCGCGCTGCACAGCGATGAGGCCGACGATGGCCACGGCCCGCGGCTGTCTCGCAGCCGGGGGCTCCTCACTCGCATGGCCGGTCGGCAAGGTGGCCAGGTCCCGCACTCATCCGGGAGGCGGGCATGTGGCCCAGTCAAGGGAGCGGCGGGGTCGCGGGATGCAGGCCTGCCTGCTAGTCACGCCCGCAACCAGTCACGCCCGCAACCCTGCGCCGCTGCTAGGCGCCTCCCCTGCCGCTCCGTCCCGGCCCAGCCCCCTGCCTGGCGTGCGGGCGCAGCCCACCTGGCATTGCAGCGCTCGCCTGCAGCAGCCCCCACGCCCTTGCCAGGCCCACCGTGCCCACCGTGCCTCCCTCCCTCCCCTGCCTCCCCCTCCCTCCCTCCCCTCCCTCCCCTGCCGCCCCCTGCCGCCCCCCCC
>BDDC01000478.1:43758-58328 GCA_001662425.1 Chlamydomonas sphaeroides
GCCCCCGCCCACCGACTCCCAAACAGCCCCACCCCAAAGCCCCACCCCAAAGCCCCAGGTCTCCATGCAGCACGAGCCCCCATTCAGCCCAACGCCGTATCTCGGCCCAACCCTCCGCCCCCTGGCCCTGCTGCTGCCACCGCCGCCCCGGCCCTCACCTCCCCCATCCCTCCCGCCGCGCCGCCCTCCACCGCACCTGCAGCATGAGCCGCTCCACCGCCTTGTGCAGAGCCGCCAGGCTGTTGCCGTGCGGCACCCCAGCCGGCCCCAGCGCGTGCGCGCCGCTGGCAATGCGCCCGCTCATGCCCGACAGCCGCTCGCCGGGGTCCGGCCCGCAGTGCTGCATCATGAGGTGCGCGGAATGCACCTGCGGCTGGCTGCCGGTGGCCTCGCCGCGGCCGGCACTGCCGGTGCCACCGGCGTTGGGACCGTTGGCGAGGAAGGCCGGCGAGACGCGCAACGAGGCGGCGCCGGCGGCAGCGTCCTCCTCGAAGCCGCCGGCCGCCTTGCCCACCGCCGACAGGCCGCCGCTGGCGCGGGTGACCGTGCCGGCGGCTCCGGTGGTGCCGTTGTCGTGCGCGGTGGCGCCGCCGGCTTGGTTCGACGGCACGTTGCTCATGGTGTAGCGGCGCGCGGCCGAGGTCACCGGCGGCGGCATCGACGCCGGCGGCGGCGTACCGGAACCGCCGTGCGACGGCGAGGTGCCGATGTCAGCCTCGCGGCTGCCGGCGGCGGCGCCGCCGGCAAACGGCGAGCCGACGGACATCTGCGAGGCCATGGGGGACTCGAGCGTGGTGCGAGTCTCCATGACCATGTAGCTGTCGCCGCCGCCGCCGTCGGCGGCACCGTCCATGCCGGGGAGGCCAAGCAGCGCCAGCGGCACCGACGCGCCGACCACCACCTCGAGCGGCTCCTCCTCAGGGACGTGCATGCTTGAGAGCGGCGTGCCGTGCGGCGAGCCCAACGGCGGCCCGGCACCGCCGCCACCTGCGGCGGCTGCGCCGCGCGGCAGCGGCGCTGCGCCCTCGCGCTTCATGGCCGGCATCGACGAGTGGCGGTTGGGCAACCGCCGGTGCCCCGGCTGGTGGATCAGCCGGATGCCGCCGACGGGCCGAGCTGGCGGCGGCGGCTGTACCGAGCCGACAGAGGCTTGCTGGCTGGACTTGGCAGCATGCGTGGCCGCGGTCGGCGAGCCGTCGCGCAGCGGGGGCATGGACCCGCCAGCGCCGGCGGCGGCAACACGGCGCAGCGCCGCCGCCGCCGGCGCACCGCCGTTGTCCGACGGCCTGCCGTCGGGCCCAACCTCGCTCGACCCAGACGGCAGCCCAGTGGCTGCGTGAGGGAACCGCATCGTACGGCGAGTGCGGGCCTGATCCAGCAGCTCGTCCTCCATGTCGGACGGCGTCTGCCGTACGGTATACGACGAGGCTACGGAGGCCACGTCGTCGCCCTGCAGGATGCCGGATCGCGACGCGGCGGACCGCAGCGGCCGGATGCCGTGCACGGCCATGCCCGTGCCCGTCCCCGTGCCGCCGTGCTTCAGGACTGGTGCCCCGGCGGGGGCGGTGCCGCCGTAGCTCGCGCGCTGCGAGGGCAGCGGCGTGCCGCCAGCTGAGCTGCTGACGTCACCGCTGCGCGGCGCCGGCTGCCCGACCCACATCCCGGCGCTGCTGCCGCCCCGGAGATGGCCGGCCTCCGCCGCCCTGGCGCTGTGCGGTGTGTTCGAGGGCGGCACCATGCCGCTGGCGGTGGTGCTGGCGGTGCCACCAGGGTGCCCCGAGCCCTCCCTGGCGTTGGGCATGAGGCTCGCCGACACCGCTGCGTCATCATAGTACTCCATGGACTCATTAAGCGTGTCGTTCACGGCCTGGAGCTGCGCCATGCCGCTGACCGACACCAGCGGCCGCGCCGGCACCGCCGGCGACAGCAACGCACCGGGGTGCGCTAACGACCCTGACCGCGGAGACGCTTCTGGCAGCGCCGGCGAGCACCGCGATGCGTCCGCCGCGGCGCCGTCGCTGCCCTCGCCCGCCACCGCGGCGCTGAGTCGGGAGCAGCGCCTGGGCAGCACTGGCTTCGGCCGGCCCGTGCTACCGTTGCTAGTAGGCCGGCTCGTGTTGCCGTTGCTGGCGGCGGTCCAGATGCCGGCGCCCCCGGCGGCGGCGACTGTGGAGACGGCGTTGGCGTCACCGCTGCGGCCCTCGCTGCCCGTGCCGTCCGTGTCCAGCAGGGTGTCGACTGTTCGCGGGGGTGCCGGAGCCGAGCGCGGGCTTGTCGATATGTACGACACATTATTCCACGTGGTACTCTGGTCAGCGATGTCGGCGGCGGCTCCGCCGCCCACCGTCGAGCCAGGCGACGGCACAGGCACCGAGAAGCCGCGCGGCAGCCCGAGCCGCGACGGCAGGGGCGGCAAGGCGGCCATGGGCCGTGCAGCTGAGCTGCCCAGCACGGGGGACCCTACCGGCGGGCTGTTACTCACAGGCGAAGCCATGGGGCCCCCAGAATGGTGCGCCTGCGAGCCGCCCCCGCCGCCTGCTGCACCGGCAGCGGCGGCCGCCAGCGCAGCGCCCGAGGCCGTGGGCGTGCTGTGCGCCGCCAGCATCTGGGCTGACGTCAGCACGAAGGTCACTGACTGCCCAGACGGCACTGTGGCTGAGACGTCGTGCCGGCGAGGGCTGGCGGAGGTCGCGCTGCCGCCGCCGGCGAGCGCCGCGGCGGCGGGGTTGGATCCCGGCCCCGGCCCCAAGTCAAGGCTACTTCGTTTGCCGCGGACATTGGCCTCGGGTGCAAAGGCCTCCTCGACACCGTCGTCTGGGGAGGCGTCCTCGAAGTCATAGGGTGAGGTGACCGTGGAGCCAGGTCGCCGAGGCGGCAGCAACGACGAAACGCCCTGCCGCTCGGTGAATTCGCGGGAGGCCCGCGCAGCAGCGAGCTTGCCGGGCATCGCAATAAACACATGGTCGCTGGGGGCCAAGGCTGCAGGTGCTGCGGGCGGGGTTGCGGGTTGGGTTAGTGACAGTATCAGCACCCGTGTGGGCTGTGCCCCGGGTTGGGTAACGTGCACCTCTAGCAGGCGCGCTGCGTGTGGACTGCCACGCCGCGCGATACTTTCTCTAGAGTATATGGATTCACGAGCGAGGACGTTTCCTCGCGTGCACGCAGCCTCACCATGGCTGTGGTCGCCTGACAACTTCTCGCTCGGCGCCGCTGGAGGTAATGCCGCTGCATCGTTTCCTGGTGTACGCTGTGCTGCGGGCTGTGGCACGACGGTGGGGCCGCCCGAGGTCCCCGCCACGCCAACCGAGCTCACATGCTGCTGGCTCGCCCTGCACCAGCGAGCGGGGGCGACATCATCCCAACGAAAGCAAGCAGCTGTACAACAATACCAGGCTCTGTGCACACAGCTCGTAAGCTGCACGCGGCATGACAGCCGGCGTGCGGGGCTGCAAGACGGTTTCTTGCTCACCCGTCTGCCCTTGCCTCACGGCCGTGCTCTAGGGGAAGCGACTTGCTGCCGGCGCAGCCTATCTTTGGGTCTTGGCGCTGCGGCCGAGGCTCCCTGTGACGTGCTTGGTGGCCTCCACCAGCTCCAGGTAATTAATCGAAAAGCTACAAGATGACGCTGAGAGACAACACTGTCCCTACCAGCTCTTGTGTACAGAGCTTCACCTTTCACAGTTCCCGTGCGCTCTCGGTATGGTGGCTTGCTGACGTTGTTGTTGGGGCTAGTAGGAAACGTATGCACTATGTCTCTCTGCAGGGTGTGGCTGATGCGTCTTGCGTGTTGCCACAGGTTGGGATTGTTGTGGCACAGCCATCCAGTTCGCGGCCCCCCTGTGCAATTACATCAGTGCAATACAGCAGTATCCACGTCCTTGCTCGTGTAACTCGACCACAGTGCAGTTGGCCCCTTGTGTTCCCGACAACTTTCCGCGCACGCATTCGCACAGGCAATTACGAACTGCATGACACGACACATCTGCTTCAGCTCGCTACAGCGGGAGCCGTGCGGCGCCAAGTAGCGCCATGCCCGCAGACGAGGTCGCGGAGAAGGTGCCCGGCCGACTGCAAAAGTACGCGCTTGCCTAGGAACTCCTCTTAAAAACAGTGCTCGCTAGGGAAGGCACGCAGTAGGGCCTTCCTGTCCCTAGCAGGAACAGTTGCCGACGTCCCGCTGCCCCACATGGGCGTTGGCACCCGCAGCCTCCTCCGAGGGCGCGCCTTCTCCGCGCGCCTCGCTGTCAACCGCAAGCTCGCAGACGAAGCGGCGGCGCAAGGCGATCTGCCCAGCCCCGGCCCCGCACCGGCGGGCGGCGCCCAGCCCTCGCTCGAGGTGCGATGGGCCCCGCGCTCCCGTTGACCGTCCCTGCCAGCCAGCAGCAGCACCCCTCGGCCCCAACAGCGACACACGCCGCTGGCCCACCGCCAACTAGCGCCTCACATGCACCTAGCCTCGTGCACCCCTTCCCCGCTGACCTCCCCAGGACGACCCATTCCTCCTGCTCGCCTCCCATAGCAGCAGCATGCAGCAGCAGCGCCCCTCGATCAGCCTGAGCCGGCCCCTTGCCGATGCCGCGGCCGACGACGCGCCCTTCGACCCGCGCTCCGCCAGCAGCACCGCCGGCAGCGGTGGCGGCGGCCTTGCGGCCGGGGCCGGTGGCGCCAGCAGCGCCGGGGCCCTGCCCGCCACCGCCTCCGGCGGCGGCTCCGGCGGGGGCCTACTAGCCCAGGCGCCCATCCCGGATCACCGGGTCCGAAAGTTCCACAAACTGCTGCAGGAACCCGTGGTGGGTGGGCGCCGCGGGCTGCTCGGGCGGGGTCCTGAGGTGCTCGGGGTGTTGTGGGGAAGCCTACAGGGCTTGGCGGATGGGTGGGCCGCGAGTTGTACGACTGCAGCGCCGTGACCGGCCGGGCCCAGTATGTGTAGAGTGCCGGCGCCCTGAGGTGGCGGGATGGGGAGAAGAACACGGATGGGGGCTGGGGTGGATGGGCGGTGGGGCTATGAGGGATGGGTGTGAGGAGAAGAGGCAGGGCGCATGGCCGGACTTGGGTGGGGGCGGGGGCGGGATAGAGGGGCTTGGCCAGCACACATGAGAAGCGGCGCGGTCATCGGGGCAGCATGGTGGGGGCATGCGGCTCCGCCCTGCCTGCAGGGGGGCGCTGCTGAGGCTGCCGCAATGGGAACGCAAGGGCTGCACCAGGCCTGCCGCCTGCCGCCCTGCGCCCCTGCCTTGCCCCACCTGCTGCCAGCCGCTCGCCTTCCTCGCCCTCGCGCTACGCCCGAGCGTCCCGATGGGGCCAGCCGCCCCGCTGGGGGCAGTCTCCTCGACGCACGCCTTGTCCGTGGCCCCCACCCCTCGTCTCCGCGGGCCAGGTCGACCTCGACGCGCTGCGGGAGCTGTCCTGGAGTGGCGTGCCCCTGGCGCTGCGGCCCGAGGTGTGGCGCCTGCTCTGCGGCTACCTGCCGCCGGCAAGGTAGGGTTGCTGGGGCCGCACGCTCTGCACCGGCCGCAGCGGGCAGCCAGCACGGCACGGCGCGCGGTCCTGCCGCTTGTTGCCGCGGTCCCTGGCCTTGGCCAGCGTCCCCACCGCCCGCTGCCCCCGCTGTGCCTCGACGCCCCGCCCCCAGGAGCCGGCGGCCGCAGACGCTGGAGCGGCGGCGGCGCGAGTACGCTGACATGGTGCCCGAGTACTACTCCATACCCGACAGCGAGCGCAGCGAGGACGAGCAGGCCGCGTACCGCCAGGCGAGGGCCGCGGTCACGCGGCACGGGAGGGGGGCAGCGCTGGGCTGGCGTGTGGGTGGGCTCGCAGCTGCTGGTCATGCTGGGGCCCCGGCGGCTGGGAGGCGCGCCAAGCCGCGCCGCCCTCCCTCGCCGCGGTGCTGTGTGCGCAGGTGGGCGTGGACGTACCCCGCACCGCGCCCGCGGTGCCCTTCTTCCACACCGACATGCTGCAGCGCTCGCTGCACCGCCTGCTCTACATATGGGGCATCCGGTGCGGCGGGCGGGGGGGCTGGCGGGGGGGCTGGGACGGCTGGGGCCGGTATAGCGGCCCAGAGGGCCCCCACCCCGGGGTACCAAGTGCCCAACGCCTTGTGCCAGGCCCACGTCTGACCTTCGGAGGCCCATAGCTTCGTAACGGACCAAGCGTCCTTTCGCCGCGCCTCCTCCCTGCCGCGGTGGCACAGCGGGATCAGGGCGGGGTAGAGCCAGCGTTGGGCCGGAGCCCGAGCTCGCGGCAGCCGTACGCGCCTCTTGTGCTGCCACGGTACAAGCCGGCGGTGCGCCTGTCCGCTGCCCTCCTCTCGCAGGCACCCCGCCAGCGGCTACGTGCAGGGCATGAACGATCTGGTGACGCCCTTCCTGGCGGTGTTCCTGTCCGAGCACCTGCCGGGCCCAATGGAGAGCTGGTCGCCGGCGGCGGTGACAGAGGTGCGGCAACTTGGGCGAACTCTCACACCCTCATTGGCGGGACAGTCAGGGTTCGGGTCAGGTGCGCGGCTGGGACAGCCGATGATGCGTCCGCCGGCTCCTGGCTCCTGGCTCCTGGCTGACCTGTCCTTCCCTTGCGCATGAGGATGTGGGCTGCTGCTTGTGGTTCGCCTGTCGGGCAGGCTTTCGTGCCTCGCCCCACCTGCCCGCCGCGCCACTGCCCTTCATTCCTCTACGTCTCGCGGGCCCGAGCCAGCGTGCCCAACACACCAGCGCTGCCCGCCGCTGGGCCCATGTGCGGGTGGTCCGATACTCCTAGGTCACGTCCTCCCTCCCTCCCCGCCGGCTCTCCCCTTGCCGCCCCGCTCCCCTTGCAGCCGATCATGCTGGCGGTGGAGGCGGACTGCTACTGGTGCATGTGCAAGCTGGTGGAGGGCATCCAGGACCACTACACCTACGCGCAGCCGGGCATACAGCGGGCGCTGTTCCGCATCAAGGAGCTCGTGCGGTGAGGCGGCAGGGGGCCGAGGGCTTCCCCTGGCGCAGCAGCCCGCAGCCTCCACTGCCGTACTCGCGCTGAGCCACCCGCAGTGCTTTCCGGGACGCTGGCCGCCTCAACTCCCCCCGCCTTGCCACGTCTTCCTTGCCTCCTTATCTACCTTGTCTTGCACACACACCCGCCTGTAGGCGCGCCGAGGCGGACATCGCGGAGCACCTGGACTCTGAGAACGTGGACTTTATCCAGTTCGGGCTGCGCTGGGTCAACTGCCTGCTGGTGCGCGAGCTGCCCTTCTGCCTGGCCATCCGGCTGTGGGACACCTACCTGGCGGAGGGCACCGGCTTCAGCGAGTTCCTGGTGAGGGCTCAGCAGGGCGGGGGGAAAGGGAGGGGAGGGGGCGTAGCCGGCGGCGTGGCGCGCCCTGTGGCGGCGGTAGGTGGGAAGTGCGCAGGAGGCTCGCGGCCGGGGTTTGCTGCTGGAGCGTGCGCCCGCTGCAGGCGTGGGCACAGCCACGCGCGCCGGCACTGCCGGCCGGGGCAGACCCGTATGCGAACGAGCGCGCTCCTCACAGTGGCTCCCGGCCGCCCACGGCCACACGCGCCCCACAGGTCTACGTGTGCGCCGCGTTCCTCAAGGTGTGGAAGGAGCGTCTGACGGGCCTGGAGTTCCAGGACCTCATTCTGCTGCTGCAGAAGCTGCCCACGTCCGACTGGAGCGAGGCCAAGCTGGAGGAGGTGCTGTCGCAGGCCTTCATCTACAGGGCCTCCTACAGCGACGCGCAGAGCCACCTGCGGCTGATGGGGTGACGGCGCGGGGTGCAGGGCGGGGGCGCGTGAGGTGGGGCGGTATGGTCTTGGCCTGTGGGCGTTGGGGGAAAGCTGGAAGGTGTTTGTGCGGTGCACGAGGTTGCCGGTCGGTTCGAGCGGGAATGTGGCTGTGGGTCCTAGCGTGGCTGGTCCTATAGCTCGGCGCAATGTGGCGCGTAGGGCTAGTGTCTGCTGAGGAGAGCATCGGGGGAGGGTATGGATGCGCTGATGTGCGGTCTTGGTGTGGTGGCGTGGGCTGAAGGGTAACGGCAATGAAGAGCAACGACAGCCCGCGAATTGGATGCTATAAAACTGCCACAGGCAGTCAGGAGTGTGGTGCATATCAGAACATGGACATGAGCCGGTGGCCCTGGAGTGGGGCCCGCGCGGCTTCCGCTGTCGCCTGGCCTCTCGCGCATCGCACAACAAGCCAGCGTGAGCGCTCCGGTGCGACGCTCTGCTGTGTAGATCAGGGCGGTCGTGGTCGCATGCAATGTCTGTCGGCGGTGCGCTGCCGGCCCAAGCACGCTCCATGCTGCGCGCAAGCGAGGCACCTGGCTGGCGCTGCCGCCAACAGCGGACGCCGGCGGACACCGTGCTGCCGTCGTGAACTTGCGTTCGTTTTTGTACGCGGGCGCAGCGCGCAGCGGCTCCGCCAGCCGCGCGTGGAACGAGCACGAGCACGACGTCTTACAGTGATACGCTGCGCGATCCAGGGCTGCGCGCCTCGGCGGCGCTGCCCTTTCACTCTAGGACCGGCGTGGAAATGCTGCCCTGGCACATGCAATCGAGCGGCACGTGGCCCTGCGCCGCGAGCAAGCCTGCGTCTCCCATGCACCCCATGCGTCAGAGCTGCACCAAGCTCGTCCCCACAGCGAGGGTCGCAACCCAACCTCAAAACCTTTCCATCTCCTTGATTGGCAGCCCCTAATCCCCCACGTCGCCTCGTCGCCGGCATCCCGGGCCGCCACCGGTCACGCCACCTGGCTGCGGCGCAGCGCCACCAGCTGCAGCTCCATCGCATGCAGCTCCTGCGGCAGGAGCAGCGAGGCGGGGGGAGAGGAGGCGCACCTGCGGCGTCGGCCAAAGCCGCGCGCCCAGGGCGCCCGACGTACTGAGGCCGCACCCTGCCCGCGCCGTGAAGAGACACATACCATGTCATGGCCAGGGCTCGCCCTGGGCCCCAACCCACCTGCGCGTCCCTCAGCCGCAGCCCCTCGAGCGCCTGCATGCGCCGCATCTGGCCCAGCAGCGCCCGCGAGGCCGCCGCCTGCTCCCGCCGAGCCAGGCGCAGCGACTCCCGCGCTGCGCCGTCCTGCTGCGCCGCCGCTAGCGCGGCCTCGTGCGCCGCCGCCTCGCGCTGCCGGCTTGCGGCCAGCTCGTCTGCGGCCAGGCAGCCCGCGCCGCGCAGGTTGGCGCGCCACGCCTGGGGCCGGGCGGAGGGCGGCGTGGCGGCTCTGGCGGTGCCAGGTTGCGGCGCGATGCAGACCGCCCGGCTGCGGCCGGTTGGCAGCGGGTTTGTGGCCGAGGGGTCCGGAGGGGTCACGGCGCAAGGGGCGCTCTGGGCTCCAGGCGGCGCTCAGGGTGCAGGCAGAGCCGTTCGGCAGGGCCGCAGCGCAAGCAGCTCGCAGCACGTGCCGGCTAGTGCTTTTGACCGCCAAGCAATCCTACCTCTTGTGCCGCCAGGGCGTGGCCTTCGGGCCGCTCTGGGCATGCTTGGTAGGCTCCCGGCAGGCCCCCAGCCGAGAGCTGCAGCAGCTGGGCTCGCATAGCGACGTTCTGCGTTCGCAGCTCCTACGTGCGACGACAGGGCGAACGGTAGGCAAGGGGAGATGGCTTCCTCATGTTGGCCGTGCGCCGAAAGGCTCATGGATGCGGTGCCGTGGCTTGCTTTGTAGCGCGCGGCTGCAGTCCGGCGTGCTGACGCCGTGCAGCGTCAAGCCCCACCTGCGCAGCGGCCTCCGCTGCCTCGGCGGCTTCCTCTGCCAGAACCCGGCCCTGCTGCGCTGCGGCCGCCTCCTGCTGCAGCTGTGCCACGGCCTCCGACTCCGACTCCACCTGCCGGCGCAGATATGCGATCCTGCCGGCAAAGGCAGCTCAGTTTAGCATGGCAGTGTGCTTGGGGACGAGGCGGGGCGCAACCGGGCCATTCAGGGGTGCGCAGGTTACCTCTCCTGCATCTCGAGAAGTACCGCGGCGTGCTCAGCTGCTGCGCCGCCGCGCGCCTGCCCCTCGCCGGCAGCAGCTGCCCCGCCACACACGCTGCTGCAGCAACAGCCGCAGCAGCCCGGGCCGCCCCTGCAAGGGCCCAGCACCGCAGCGCTTAGCGGCAGCCGAAGCGGGGCATCTTCCCTGCCACCGTCGTGGCCCGTGCCCTCCCTCCATCGCCGCAGGCCGCCCCCACCCGGCCCCGCATCTGCTGGCCCGGATATCTCCGTGTACCCGTACCTCTGTTCTGCCGCCAACAAGCGCCGCTCCAGCTCTGCCGCACGCAGCCGGGCCGCTGCCGCCTCCGCCGCCAGGGGCCGCGCCTGCGCCAGCCTCGCCTCCAGTGCGCCGCAGCGCTTGCCCATCTGGTCCAGCACGCGCTGCAGGTCGCGCACCTGCACACAACAGGCGGTCAGCCCCATGCCCCAGATGACAGCTGGTTTGGGCCCCTGCCTGGACCCCTGCCTGGGCCCCCCCCCGCACCTCTGCAACCCTGGCCCCTAGCACCGCGCCGCACCTTGCCCTGCAGCGCCGCCTCGGCCCGCTGCACTTCCCCCAGCGCCGCCGCCCTGACGCGCGCCACCATAGCCGCCGCCGCCTGCTGCGCCTCAGCCAGCCGCGACCGCGCTTCGGAATCCACCGCCGCGAGTTTGTCGTCGCACTCCCGCCGCATGGCCTCCGCCCGGTCGCGGTAGAGGGCTTCCACGCGCTGTAGCTGCTGGCTGTGGAGGGAGGAGGGCGGGGCGAGGACATTGCGGGCGAGGGGCGTCGGGAAGCGAGGCGTGTGCAGGCCGCCCGCGTGTGCACTGCAATTGCTTGCTGCGTTGCTGGATGGCAGGCGACACCGACAACGTGCGTTCCTCGGAGGCACTGGCGCAGGAGCTTGCCTCAGGTGCTCTGCCGGGCTGGTTCCGGCCCGGGCGTGCCGCAGCTCCTTGTCGAGCTCGCTGCAGCGCTCCCGCAGGGACGCCATGGCGGCGTCGCTGTCTGCCATCCTGTGCTGGAGGTCCGCTATGAGGTGCTCGGCCTCACCCAGCTGGCGAAGAACCCTGTGCAGCGGGGTGCGCAAAGGCATGCGCACAGAGCAGGGCTGGCGAGAAGTGGCTAGCGATGCGCAGGCGTGGCCATGTGGCCTCGCGGCGGCGGCTCATACCCGTTGTGCTGCTCCTGGAGCGTTGATAGTTGGTCCTGCAGTGCAGAAGCTTGAGCCTGTGCCTTTTGGGTTTGGGCTTGCTTGTGCTGCAGCTTGGCCTGCATTTGTACAGCAGGGGTAACCGGGGGAGCTGGGGAGTTGCATAGCGCCGTCCGGCAGCCCAACCATAGCCCCACTAAGCGCCGAAACCGCAACCCAGACAGCCTCTCCCATGCAGCCAAATAGCATCGCTCGCCAGTAACCTTTGAATCCAGGAGCAGGTGCCCGAGGAGCTCGTTCTCCGCGAGGGCCTCGTCGAGGTCAGCTCCGCCAGTGCACCCACACGCATCCGCACGGCCGGTCACGTTGGACACCGATGCAGCTCGCGCATCTGCCTCGCTAGAACAGCTTGTGCTCTCTGAAGCACGTTGCGGTGGCCGAGGTATCTGGCTGCGAGCAGCAGCTGATGGTCTCGCGGCACCCTGTGTTTGTGAGCTTCGCATGGTTAGAAATTAATGCGCGAGAGGACATAGACCGTTGGCATATGACTGTCTGCTCAGGAGGCAAGTGCTGAAGTGCAGCAGTCAGCGACAGGTAGGCACCCGCAGGTTCCAAAGTTCCCAAAGCCGTGTGAGTTATCGTGAGCTCCGTTAGATTTCATACACAACAAAGCAAGGTATTTAATGTCGCACATGCTATATGGCACAAACTGGCATACACCACCGGCAACAAGTGAACAAGGCAGACTAGCTGGCGAGGTGGCGCACAAACAACGCATGCTAGCTTGGCAGTTAGAATCGCGCTGAATATGCATAGCGTGTGGATATGAGGAGGTTTAGGCGACATTCATCGGCTTCGCTGTCGGTCGCCTGGTTGGCGACAGCGCTATTTCTGCTACGCTTTGAATACGCGGTAAAGGGTGCAACAGGTGCGTAAGGTACTCGCCTCCGTGGCCGTGCCCTCCTGACTGCCGGGAATCCGGGACCGCCCACCGTCGGCACACAGGCGAAAGCGTGCCCGGCCTCCCGCCATGCTCGGGGGACCTGCGTGATCCAGTCTACGGGTGAGTAAAAGATGCACGCATCACCTCCGTGACCCTTGCGCACGGTCGCGCCTTGGAAACCAACTCGCTTATCTCTACTCCGGTTTTGCTCAGGTGCTGGCTGCACGATTACGCGCGCTGGCATGCCGCCAACCGCGGCAAGCCCGACGCCAGATACCTTGTATGGGTCTGCTACGGACCAGGCGGTGTCGGCGAGAAGCACATGTTCAGCCACAACATTTATGGCGATGACGGCTGCGCGGTGCGGTTCAGGGTCGCCTGCACAGTCACGGCCCGTTCAGCGTCCCATGGGGCACCCGCCCGGCCCCCACCCCGCATGCACCCACCAGGGCCTAGGCGACCGCATGCGAGGCATCGAGTACGTGGCGCGCGTGGCGGCTGGCTTCAAGGTGCGGCCTGCGTATGGTGCCGGCGCCGAGGCCCGTTGCAAGGGCTGGGCAGGACTGGGGCTGGGGCTGGCCGCGCACAAGTACGCGGGAGCGGTCCAATAGGCCAGACACAATGACCGCAATGCCCACCCTTGCAAGCCGGTGTTCACGTTGTGAACCTCGCCTTGCCCCCCTTGAGCTGCCGGCTCCAACATTCCGACGCCCCCTGCCGCCCCAGCTTGTGTTGCTGGTGTACCAGGAGGCCCCCGGCCCCATGGAGCGCTTCCTGTCGCCCGCCGCCATTGACTGGCGCTTCACGCCGGACCTGGGACTTGAGATAAAGCGCGTGAGTCCCATGCGGATCTGGCGGAAGCGGGTTCTTGCCTGGGAAGCGCCTGGCGGAGGGGCGGAGGGGCGGAGGGGCGGTCGTGGCAGCCCCGCGGTCGCACGTGCTCCTCGGAGAACTTCTTGTCTTGACGGATGCAAGCCGAGCGCCGGCACCCGGTTCCTGCAGGATATCGTGGGCAGCAGGCGGCACTTCAACCTGAGGGTCGGCAACAGCAACTATCTGAAGAAACACGTGGAGCAGGTGCGGCTGGGCCAGGGCTGTGTCGACGCCCATGCTGTCGGGGGTGACGCAGCACAGGGTCAGTGGGTGTGTTGCAACTGGGTGACACGTGGCGGCCCGGCCCGCGTCTCCATCGTGGCTGACATGCCACGCGCTGCCACCGCCACACGCACACTCGCCAGCCGCTCGTGCCTGCCTGTGCAGGCCGTACGCTGGGCGCCCATGCAGCCACTGCCTCGCACGCGCGCAAGGCTGGCCAAGCGCGTGCGCCTGCCCCTGCTGGCCCCTGTGTCGCTCGCTACATCCGCAGGGCACCTTTGCGAAGCTTGACTGCCGTGTCATCACCGTATCCACCAACCACTATGCGCACACCAAGATGCCGGCCCCCGTGCCGCCGCTGCCCGAGGACAACCACGCGCTCTACCGCGCGCTTGTCCGAGCGCTGTTCCGGCTGTCGCCCGAGGTCGAGGCGGTGCGAGCCGAGGGCACGTGCAGGGGCTCACGCAAACTGCCCGCCCCATGCTACGCCGTTGCGCTGCTCGTGGTGTGCCCCACACCGCCCCAAACCGTACCGCCGCAGGCCACTGACAGCGCGCTGGTTAGCGTGGGCATCTCCCCCGGCCAGCCCTACGTGGCAGCGCACCTGCGGCTGGGCGGACAGAAGGGTGAGCAGCGCCCCTCCAAGGCGGCCGTCGTGCCTGCGGGCTCGCACGTAGCCCCGCTGCTGAACGCGCCAAGGACTCTACCTACAAGCTGCTCACCGCTGTCCCGCGCCCCGTCCCCGTGCCTGCCCTCCCCCCAATGCAGGAGAGGAACGACTCTTAGGTCGCTTCGATGAGTCGCCGGAGCAGCTCCTTGCAGCAGGGCAGCAGTGCGCCGCAGAGCTCACGGTTGCCCTGCTGCCGGACTCGGCAGCAACGCCTCCCGCGGAGGATGCCCAAGCGCTCACAAGGAGGCGGCTACACGGCGCCGCGTCGCTTGCGACACCAGAGGCCGCCGCCAGCGGTGGCGCTCTGCCGGCTGCAGCGTTGCAACAGCAGTCGGATGGTACGGCGACTGCAGCGGCGTGGACTGGTCCGCGGTTGGAAGCAAGTCAAGCGACGCACCCGCGCCAATTCTTGTCGGCGGCAGATGCAATCACTGCTGTCGCAAGCGCCCCGGGCATCAAGTCCCCAACCGCCAGCTCTGCCGCGATCGTGGCGGAGCACCCGGTGCCGCATGTTCTAGTCACCGATAACATCAAGCTGAGGGAGAGCGCCACCGCCGGCGGGCTGGGCCCTTGGCGCAGCCCTGACCTGCTGCCGCTTCACTTCGTGGTTGGCGGCGGCGAAGACACGGAAGGCGGCGACGCGGACGGCCAGGCGGACGCGGCGCGTGAAGGCCCCGGGACGCAAGGGCGGGGCAAGCGGCGGCGGCGGCGGCGGCGGCCACCTCCGCCACCGCCGCCGCCGCCGCGCCCGCCCGACGCCCGTGCGCTGGATTTGTTGCA
>BDDC01000479.1:11146-29836 GCA_001662425.1 Chlamydomonas sphaeroides
TGTGCGTTCGGGGCAACAGCTATCAGCCAGCCTTGGGCCCGTCGGGCATACGTACCCACCTGAGCAAGGTAAGCAAGGCGGGACCGACGAGGTAGATAGGGTTTACTGATTTGTGTGAGTGTGTGTGTCTATTTGTGTTGTGTGTGCGACGCGACGAACGCAGGGTGGACCTGCGCGAGGCGCGCAGCGCAGCCGAGGTGGAGTGCCGCTTCTGCGCCGCGCTCGGCGTGCAGCGGGCGAGTGGCTGCTGGCCGGGCTGCTGCTGGGCGGCTGCGAGCTAGGCACAACAGGGCAAGGGGCTGCCGGCTGGGACTGCTGCTGCTGCTGCTGCTGCTGCTGCTGCTGCTGCTGCTGCTGAGGATGCTGCCTGCAAGTCGGCCCCGCCCCCCACGCCCAGCGCCTGCCGACCGCAGCCCGCACGCACACCCCCTCTTGCTAACTTGCAGGAGAAGAACGACAACCCGCGGCGCATCGCGTTTGCTGTGGCGAGGGTGGCTGCTGGCATGGGCCAAGCCGCTGGCTCTGGGGGCGGCCCCACCACGTCAGGTCCGGCCTCCGGTCCGGCCTCCGGTCCGGGAAGCTCGCTGCTGTTGGTCGTGGACAATGCGGAGGACGCGGTCGCGGAGGACGGCGCAGGCGAAACCCTGCGAATGGTGCTACGGGAGGTCAGTGCGTGTGTATGACGACGGCGGGCGGCCCCGCCTCATCCCGCGCGCCGACCTCGCTCCTGCTGCCGCACTTGCCTGCCGTCTGATCGATCCGTCCGGGACTGCGTGCATCGCAGCCGGCCTCCCTCCTCTCGCTCACTCCACTCCACATGCAACGCCGCATGCAGATACACGCGGCCGCTCCCACGGCTGCACGCATCCTCGTCACCTCCCGCGTGCCCCTGCTGGAGCCCAGCGGCGGTGCCGCTGATGACAGCCGCGGGGCCGCCGCCATGCCATCAGGCGCAGGCCCTGCTGCTGTCGCAGGCGGCGGCGGCGGCGGCGGCGGGGTGCCTCACGCCAGCGGCTGGCCGCAGGTGGGGCCGGGCCGGGCTGGGGCTCAACACCGGCACGCAGTGCAGCACGGCAACGGGTGGATGGATGCTGAACGCCTGCGGCAGGGATGGCAGGCAGCAGGGGCACCCATCCACACCGCCGGCAGCAGTGCGCATGAAACGTGCGCGCACGCACAGGCTGGGCCTCGCTTCCGCACCCACCCAAGGGCGCATTCAACCGCATCCCCTCTGCGCACGGCTGACGCGCCAACTCTACCAACTCTACCGGGCGTGCGTGCTGTGCCGCATGTGGGGTTCTGCTCTACTAGACACGCACACTCGAGCACATATACATGCATGCGCACCCCACGGCCTGCCTGCCGCGCCGCCCAGGTGGTGCTGCAGAGCCTGCGGCTTCCGGCCGCTGCTCGCATGGTGCGCAGCATCACCCAGGGCAGCGACGACGAGGCGGCTGCGGTGGCGGCTGCGTGCGGCCGCGTGCCGCTGCTGCTGCGGCTCGTGTCGGAGGCGCTGGTCAGCGGCCGCATGTCGCTCAGCCGCCTGCCGGGCCTGGGCGGCGGCCAGAGCGTCGCCTCTGGCGTGGACCTGCTGCTTCACAGCCTGGCCTGGCCGCAGCAGCGCGCTGTGGTGGCGCTGGCGGCCTTCCCGGCGGCCTTTAGCGGCGAGGACGCCGCGGCTGTCATGGGCACCGCCGCCCCGCAGGCCGGTGCCATGCTGGCGTTACTGCACCGCCAGGTAAGGACGGGCGTCCTGCTGGCTCCTGGTCGCTCCCACAGCTATCCACGCACCTCCGTGCTGCATCTCTGGTTGCTCTGCACCCTCTATCGCTCGGCTTGGCGTATTTCCAACCCGCCCAGCCCGCGCCTGCTCTATCTGGCCTCCCGCCCCGGCTCGGACTTGCATGCATGCATCAGGGCGTGGTCTCCAACAGCGGCCAGCGCAGCGGCGGCACGCCGTACATCCTGCACGCGGCCGTGCGGCAGGCGGCGGAGCGCCTGGCCGCTGCCAAGGACCCCTCGCTGCCCGCCACTGCCAACCAGCGCTACGTCCACCAGGTGTGCATGCGCGTGTGTGTGTGTGTGTGTCGTGTGGCTGCCGTGGGAGGTTGCGTTGCGGTTATGGACACGAACAGGTAGTTGGATGGGAAGCGGCAGCGAGTCAAACAGCTAGCAATTGACGACAACATGATGCGTCATGCCGTGGCTGCGTGCCGGCCATGGGCAGGGCGGGTGCGGTGCGGCGGGATCAGGGGCGCGCTTGGCCTTTGCAGACTGCTGGTCGGTCATGGACACGAATGGTCACGTGGCTGGGAAGCGGGAGCGAGTCAAACCGAGAGCGATCGGTGAAGCGATGCCGCACGTCATGCCGCACTACGCCGTGCCCGCGCCGCGCCACGCGGATACCCGCCGCGTTATCTGATTGCGGGCGCCTTTTTTACACGCCCCACCTCTCTGATGCCCTGCCCACCCCAGCTCCTGCGGCTGCTGGCCGAGTGGGCCGAGGCCTACGCCAGCCGCAGCTTCAAGCTGGGACTCACGCTGGCGCGGGCGCGGCAGGCGGACGTGGGGCGCCTGCTGGAGCTGCTGGCGCCTCCCGCATCCCAGCCGGCGGGGGCCTGGGCCCAGACGCAGGCGCAGCACAACCGGCTGCTGGCGGCGCTCCGCCGGGACCTGCTCACGGCGCTCAGTCACGAATTGTACAAGCTGCTAGATGCGCTGGGCGTGCTCGGGCCCCTGGCGCCCGTGTTCGAGGCGCTCGCTGCGCCGGCGGCTGCTCCTGACGCCGCCAGCGAGGAGGAGGAGGCGGTGTTGCGGTCGGGTGCGCTCTACTTTGCGGCGTACGCACGGCGGGCCGCCGGAGGGCTCGCGGTGGCGGAGGCGCACGCGCGGTCATGCCTGGCGCTGCGGTCGCAGTGGCTGGGCGAGAAGCACCCGGACACGGCGGCGGCCATGCTGTGTTTGGGCGGGCGCCTGATGGACCTGGGCCACTGTGCGGAGGCGAAGCCGCTGCTCGCCGATTCGCTTGCGGTATGCGTGGGGGCATGGGTGCATGGGTAGCAAGGGCATGCGCGGAGGGCATGGATGTGTGGGGCAGTTGGATGCGTCGCCTCATGCAACCCGAGGCGGCTTGCGCCGGCATGCAGCGAGCGCTGGCAGCTACGGATCCCCGCCCTTGCCTCGTCCCGCGAGCTCGCACGCGCGCACGCCCGTGCCATCCCGCGCATGCCCGTACCACGTCTTGACTCGCTCGTCTTGACCCCTTCCGCCCGCTTCACGCAATCGGCGTCCTCGGCTCCTTACTTGTGCGTGGCGATCAACCGACGGATCGCTGCAAAGGTGCGACGCGCGCAGCTGGGCGACCACCACATCGACACCGCGCACAGCCTGCACGCCCTGGCCTGGGCGACGGCTGCGGCGGGAGACATCGACGCAGCCCTGGCGCTGTATAGCCAGGTGGCGGAGCAGCGGCGGCGCCTGCTGGGACCCGACCACCCGGACCTGGCGCACAGCCTCAACGGCCTCGCGGGCTGCTACCTCGCGCAAGAAAAGTACGAGCCCGCCATGGAGGCATTCCAGGAGGTACGTGCGTGCGTGCGATGTGGGCTGCAGCGTACGTACCGTAAGTTGCAGAGGGCGAGAGTGGTGTGTGCCTCATAGCATAAGCTCAAGCTCTGGTGGCTGCCGCATTGCGGCGTTGCCTGGGCAGCAGTCGCCCGTATTTACGCCGTCCTGCTGTAGCTGGCTGCCTCGGCCCGCTTTGTCCCGCGTGACGCCAAGCCGCCGATGCGGGCTCCTGCGCGTGCATGCGTTTGGGTGCTCGCGTGCCCACCTGCGACCAACTCACGCAGGCGCTGGATGTGAGGCTGGCGGCGCAGGGCGAGGAGCACAGCGACAGCATGGCGCTCCTCAAGAACATGGCGCTGGCCCGCAAGTACCAGGGCCGGCTGGACGAGGCCGAGGCCCTCAACCGGCGCTCGACGGCGCTGCACGAGCGCCTGCTAGGCGAGCGCCACCCCGAGACCTGCGCCGCCCGCTTCAACATGGCTGTCTGCCTGTGGGAGCGCGAGAAGCAGGGCGGCCCCTCCGCGGCCCGGCGGGCGGAGGCGGAGCGCCTGTACACGGCCGCTGCCGCGGTGTGCCGCGAGGAGCTGGGCGAGGGCCATCCCTACCGCGCCGCCTCGCTGGAGGGCCTGGCTGAGTTTGTAGCGGCGCAGGCCGGCCGCACCGACGAGGCGCGGGCGCTGTGGGCTGAGCTGGTGGCGCTGCTGCGGCGCATGCACGGCCGCAGTGACGCCAGGGTGGCGGAGGCGGAGGCGCAGCTGAAGAAGCTGCAGCCCAGCGGAGGCGGAGGCCGCAGCGGCGGTACCGGCGGCCGCGCTCCGGTGCCGAGCGGCGGTGGCGGCTTCCCGCCCCTGATGCCCGGAGGCCGCACCGGCGAGCGGGTGCCCGCTGCGGCGGTCGCCAAGGCAGGCGTTGCACCGCCGGCCGTACCGGTAGATGGCGGAGGCGGAAGCGGCCCGCGGCCGCCGGGCGAGAAGGGCGCCGTCCGGCGTCAGCCCATGGCCGCCATGCAGCCGGCCACCGGGGCGGCGCCCGCTGCTGCCGGACCGGCCCGCGACGCCGGCCGCGGTGGTGCCAGCAACGGCAGCGGCGGCGGCAAGGCCAAGGCGCCCGTGCCGGAGGTGCTAGCCGCCACTACTTCTCGCAGCAGTGGCGGCGGCGGTGGCGGCGGCGGCGGCGGCGCTCCTGGAGCCCGTGACGAGCCAAAGCCGCGGCGGCGTCCCCCAAATGTGTAGGCCATGAGAGGCCACTGAGCAGGGCGCTGAGCAGGGCGCCTGGCTGGGCGAGCACGTACGTCATGTATCTATGTGTTCGGGCGGAGGATTATGTGCAGGGAGCGAGGAGGGCTCTCCCCTGGCTCTGCGCGCTAGCGACTGGTAGGTCGACGGCTTAAAGTCTGGACTCGCGGGCGAGCGACTGCATGCGTGGCTGCGACGGCCGTCGCTACGTTGGGTGTGCCCACACACGCGCTGCTGCTGCTGGGAGGGACACCGAGTGCGCACCGGTATGCCGGGCCCCAGTAGCGGCGTGCGTGGACGGGGTTGAAAGGCCTTGGAGCGCCGGCTCCTGCCTCGCCGACAGAAGCATCAGCGTCCCCGCCCTGTCCCCTGGTTTCCACCAGCGCCGGGCCCACCGCTGGACTTGCGTGAAGTGGCTCACCACTACGCTCTCCGCCGGGGTTGTAGCCTCCCCTGCTCTCCGCCCAGCAAGCAAGCGCAAGCACGGGCAAGCAACAGGCCTCCACACATCCCTACGAAGTTGAACACATCGGTCGAGCAGTCCCATCTATATATCACAGATTGACCGTGGAGCCGCCCAATGCGCACAGCCAGCAGAATGGACATAATGATGGCCCGTCGTCAGCCATGCAGTGCAGGGATCACGATCCAGTGCACATCTATTTATCACCACACACGTCGTGCGCGTGTTCCCCCCCCCCGCCCGCCGCTGCGATGCCCCAGGCCGCTTCGCTCCCCTGCCTGGCCCGGGAGCCAGGGCAGCCTGGGCGGCTCCGCACCGCTTCGGGCTTGGGTCCATTGGACGAGGGTTTAGGATTTTAGGGCGTTAGAAGCTGCATGAGAAGCTGCAAAGGACGCTGCCGCCTTCGCCAGCAGGCCCCGCCCTGCCCCATCCTGACACCATCAGGCACAGGGCTGGATCGAGTGGCAACCGCATGGCCCTGCGAACGCCCGCCGACCGAGCGAGCTCGTTACAGCAGCAAGCGGGCACTAGCCGCCAGGCGCACGCAGCAGCTTGGCATGCAGCGAAGCGCCGTCGTACGCACGCACGCGCCACGCGTCTGGCCCAGTGTCGTACGCGCCGTACATGTGCACCTACTGCCTGCACCCGAGCAAATGAGCGCACCCACACACGCGCGCGTCCGGACCGCGGAGCCCCGCCACCATGCTCCGCTTCCCCTCCCCGCACCGCAAGCCCTACAAGCCACGCGGTACACGTTAGCCGCGCTTCAGCACGCGCCCACTCATCGCACGGCGGGTAGACTCATGCCCGGCTTGACAAGCAAGCTAGGGCGTCCTTGCGGCGCACTAGGCGCGCGTACATGCCCCGGCACGACCCTGGGCCGGGTGCCGCAGGGCCGGGCCCGCCACGGACCCGGACCGCGGGCGCCGATAACCAGCTCGCCTGCGGCCCAGCTTCAGCCATCACTGCCGCCGCGCTGCCGCCAGCGGCGCATCGCGCAGCACCGCGGCGCCGCCACCTGCTGGGGCTGGCGCCGCCGTCGGGGCGGTGGCCGGCGGCACCTTCTCCAACCCCTCCGCCGCCTCCGCCGTGGCCGCCAGCGTCGCATCCTGCTCGCCGGCGGCGCCCGCTAGCCCCGACAGGGCCGCCGGCGTCAGCGACAGCAGCACCGGCAGCCACAGCGGCGCTGTCAGCAGCGCGGCCGCGGCCGACAGCAGCGGCAGCCACAGTGGCGCCGTCACGACCGCGGCCGCGGCCGCCAGCGGCAGCCAGAGAGGGCTGGTGAGCAGCGCGGCCACGGCCAGCAGCAGCGCGGGCAGCCAGATGGGGATGGTGATCAGCGCGAGGGCTGCAAGCAGCAGGGGGAGCCAGAGCGGGCTCGTGACGAGCACGCAGCCGGACAGCGCCGCGAGCGGCAGCCAGAGCGGCGCCGTCAGCAGCGTCGCGCTCGCGAGCAGCAGCGGCAGCAGCAGCAGCGCAGGCAGCGGCCGCGGCAGCCGCGAGTGCGGCTGCGCGGGGCGGGTGGCGGGGTCGAGGCGGACCAGAGGCGCGCTGCGCTCGGGGGAAGCGGCTGGCCCGGTGCCCGACATTGCGCTGCGGGCTTGTTGGCTTGGCTGTGGGTTGGAGCGAGTGTGCTAGAGCGGGTCAGGCTTGTGTTGCGTGGCTGGTGCTTGAACGGTTTCAGACCCTGAAACAATCGCAGCGGTTGGCCTGCGCCCCAGCTTCCTCTCGCGCCCCGCCCAGGGGACAACCTCCTGACTCGCTGCAGCCCCAGCTAGTCGTCGCCTACCTGCTCGTGCAATGGGCTGCCTGTGTGTGCCCGGCGTGTGTGCGTGCCGGGCGTGTGTATATCTAGCACCCATCGCTCTGCCGCTGGCGCGCCGGCCGGGTCAGGACCGTGGTCGACGTTGCGCCGCTTGTCCTTTTGCCTGACTGGTGGCTGGTAGCGGTGGGTGGGTTGCAGCGAGCCAGCGAGGCCGCGGGGTTTGGGAGGCCGTGTTCGCTGCTTGGCCAACGCGGGTACTCTGGATGGCTGGGAAGGGTTCGCCTTCGAACACATGCGTGGGGCCCCTGTCGAGCGAGCCCCCGCCCCCGCCGGCTTCCCCTTGTGCCCCTTTCCCTACATACGCGGCCCCGCCCAGCGGCCTCCCGTTGCTGCGGTTCGTTCCCACTCAGCAGCTGCGGCAACCGCATCCGGCGCGTCGCCGTCACGTCCGCGTTACGCCGGGCTGTGCGTTGTGCCTTGCGGCGCTCAGCACGAGCTAGCTAGCTAGGACGGCGGCTGCGCATGCGCGCGCTGCTGATGAGCGCGGCTCGGGAGGTTGGGGGTAAGTGAAGCGCAGCGCCAAGCCCTTGAGGGTTACACCCAACACTGGGAGAGGCACACAGCAGCGCCGCCGACCGCGCGGCGCCAACTAACGGTGCCAAGCAACACAACCGCCGGCCCTCAGCAGTGCCATGCGCCGTCAAGCCGCTGCCGCCGCCGGTGACAGCTACCCTACGTACGCCTTCCACCCACGAGCGACCTCCCCCGTCCCACGCACCGACCGGACCGTGCTCGGCCCCCGTCGCGCTCTGCAGGGCCCTCCACTGGACATCGCCCCAGGTCGCTCCCACATCTACAGGATGATGGCTATGATGACCACGGGCAGCCAGATGGGCGAGGTGAGCAGCGCCACCGGAATCCACAGCGGAGCCGTGATGAGCGCCGCGCCGCCCAGCAGCAGCGCGAGCACGGACAGGATGGGGTAGGGCTGGAAGAGCAGCAGCAGCAGCAGCGGCAGCCACAGCGGGCTGGTGAGCGCGAGGGCCCCGAACAGCAGCGTGCCGGTGATGAGCCCCATTGTGGGATGTGAGGGTGCTCTGGAGGTTCAGCGTGTGTTTGTGTTGGGGGGCGCGCAAAGGCGGTGATCGGGCGGCGAGTTCTCGAACAGGCGGCGACGCGAGGCAAAGCATTTATTGTGATGCCCAGCGCCGTTCGTCGGCGTCACTGGTCCGACAGCGCGTGGCCGACCACGCGCGGGTGCGACTAGGAGCAGGGGCCCGCGGGCCGCCGCCGACCGCCATGCTGGTGTCGGGCCCCGCAGGGTCCTCTTGCCCTCACTCGCTCCGCACGCACATACAAGTCCACCGGTCCTGGCCTTCCTCGCTGCCGATGACAAACGAACCCCACAGCCAGCGTTTCTCGTTCTGCGAACCTCCAACTCCCGACCCCCCATCCCTGCCCGTCCCGTCCCTGCTCCATGTCGTCCGTGTCCCGCCGGCGGCACACGGAGACAGCTGCCCCTGCCTGATGATGGCCGCGCGAGCGGGCTGCTGTTCATGTTGCACCAGCGTGGAAGGCAGGCGTAGCTGCTGTGTCCTGAGCCTGCCTGCTGCTTGTCTGCCAGGGCCTGTAGGCTGGGCTGCGCATACGCAGCAGGGGAGCGCTGCAGGTAGGGATGGCGCCGCTCGCTCGCTCCCACATGCTGCTGGCCGCTACCGTCAGCTGGCGGGGCTCCATACGTACGTACAGGGGAACAGTGCCGAACCCGAGTGTTACAACAGCTTGTCAGCAACGGCACGCGCACACAGCAACGAACTGCACGCACGCCAGCGCAAGCCACTGCAACCAGCGCCCGCAGCGCCGCCGCTCCATCACCGCCCGTCGCCGTGCGTCTTCGTCGGTGCCCCGCCGCGGCCGGCAGCCGCGCAACGCGCGCCCTGCGCCCAGCGGCGCACTTGGCGCTTCCCCTCCCCCGGCCCTGCACGGACCTCGCTCATGGGGCCGCTAGGGCTGCTGCTCCTCCGCCAGGCCTGCCCGCCACCTCACATCTACAGTATGATGGCTATGATGACCACCGGCAGCCAGATGGGCGAGGTGAGCAGCGCCACCGGGATCCACAGCGGCGCCGTGATGAGCGCCGCGCCGCCGAGTATGATGGACAGAACGGTGATGATGGGGAAGGGGTGAAGCAGCATCAGCACCAGCACCGTCAGCCACACGGGCGCGGTGGCGGCGAGGCCCAGGAACAGCAGCGTGCCGGTGATGAGTCCCATGACTGTTCGGGCGGCGCGGAGCGGGGCGGCGGACCGAGGGGAGGTAGGTAGGTGTGGGTCGGTGCGCGTGGGGATGTGGTCCCGACTTGGGGAGAGAGAGGGTTGCGATGAAGGATGCTGGGCAACAGACGGCAACAGGGTGCTGGGTGGAGCGGTGGCGGTGTGGCGCGAGGCGGGCTAATTGTTTGTGCTCGCGAGCGATGCTGCGGGGGTCCTCGGAACCTTGTCACGGCGTCATGCAGCAGCAGCTGCCACTGCGGGCTTTTTGTTCACGTTCACAGTCCCAAAGAGCCTCACACACAGCTGTCAAGCGGAAGAGGGCAGCACGAGAGGTCCACGCAGCGCGAGGACGTGCTGGCTGCGAGGGGGATAAGGAAGCAAGACACAAGTGATCTCGGGAAGCGGGGACCCACGGGTCATCTAGCAGCGTTGGCCTAGGTCGTCGGTCGGGGGAGCGGATTGCGGTGTGCAACCCGGAGGCGAGCTGGCGGAGCCACTGCTCGGGGCCGCATCGGCGGCGGCAGCGTCGGCCGTGGCGGCGGCGATTCTTGGCGGCTGTGGGCGAGCACCGAGTGCGGACCGGACCCGGGGTTGAGCGCTGACGTCGCCGCTGTGGGTCCCGCCGCCGGTGCTAGGCGGCGGAGCGCTCCCCGCCAGTCCTTTCTAGTTGCCGGCGCTGCTCCTCGCCGGCGGCGCAGCCCGCTCCCGACCAGCCCGCTCTGGCTGCCGCTTTTTGTTGTATCTTGAATGAACAGTGTGACACCCAACTCTCCAACCAGTGCGTTAGGGGTTAAGGGGCTGCCGCTGGCGCTCGGCGCCGGCACATTCCTGGCCTGCCTGCTGTGGTCCCCTTTCGCTCGCCGGCGTTGGTCTGCAGCGGATGGCAGGTTGGGAGGCGTGGTATCAAGGCCGATGGCGCGCCTAGCCGTATTTGACGAGTGCGGCGACCCGGCGTGTCGCTGATGACTCTGTCGTTGAGGGTGCGTATGTGTTGGTGCTTGTGGTAGGCGCTGGGTCGCACGCCGCGTCGCCTCTGTCCGTGCGCCTCCTCGAAAGCCAGCAGGTGTCCGCACGCTTGGGGGAGATTTTACGAGGGTTAGTGCCTCCGTATCTTTGGTGCGTGGGTCGGCCAGTTTCGGTACCTTACAGTACTTGGGCCCCGGTTGAAAAGGCCGGGCGTCACCGTTAGTTGATGTCTTCCCTGCAAGCGGCGAAGGGCGAACCCGCTGCCTTGAGCCCCGCCTTCGGTATGTCGTGGCATCACCTGAGGTGAGCACTTCCAGCGCTCAGTGGCAGGCTTACGCCTGTTACAGCCTGTCTCAAGGAGCCCGTCCAAGTAAGCAGCTAGCGGCTGCTGCTGCTGCTGCGGAGCAGCTACTGACCGCAGCGCAACGTCTGGCACTTACAGGAGCAGCAAGTTAGTCAGCAGTGCTAGATACAAAGGCCAAATCTAGCGGCCGGGTTGAAACCTGCGCGCCCTGGCCGCCATCCGCGCGTACGGGCATCCATAGAAGACATAACCCCATCATCCCACGGCAGCCGGGCGCCCACTCGGCACCCCAGAGCACACGCGGCGCTGCGCTCGCTCCGCAGGTGCGCCGGCGCCCTCGCACGACCGACTGCGAACCGAACCCAGCCGACAAGGTCAGCAGCAAGACCACGACCAAACGGCCCCCACATGCCAGGGCGTCAACGGCGCCGGCGGCACGGCCATTCTGGCGCGCCGGGGCCGGCGGCCCATCGAGATCGCTCGCGTTGCTTCATTACTTTTACCGGCACCTCCAAACAATACTGGCCGCACCGAGCGGCCGAACGCAAATGACAGGGCTGGGCCAGCCGTCGCTGCCGCCGCCCCCACAGTTTATGACTCAGGCATGGCCGCCCCGCCGAGCAGGCCCTGGGGGCGGCCGTGCACCCGAGGGCTCCAGCAACGCACATGCCCCGAGTGCGGCTGCAAGATGCAATAAAGAGAGGAAGAAACGGGCCCCCGGCCCCGGCCCTCAGACCGCACCACCTGATCACGATCCCGCGCGCGTTTGTCAGCGCGCCCGCACGCTAGCCGCCCGGCGGCGGCCACCCCGCCCCTACCGCCGAAGCCCATGCCGCACACACACGTAGAGCTCACAAGACTCAACCCAGGCCCGTCGCAACATAGCCCTGGCCACCCCAACCCCAGCACGGCGGCCCCTGCCCGCCTGGGAGCTGCCGTGTTCCCGACCGACCAGCCCCAAACAAGTTCAGCGCATCTCTGCGTACCCCCTGGCAGTGATCCGCCCACAGCCGCGCAGCGCACGGCTGGCCGCCCGCCCCGTCGCCGGGCTCCGGCACCGCCACCTCGCTGCCACCCTGCATCACCGCTCCTCGCCGCCACCTCGCCCGCCTTACTCCATGGTAGCCCGTCACGCAATGCCGCCTCGCAATGATCGCTCTCATCGGCAGCCGCTGCCACATCGTGCCTCTCCGCATCCCGCACAGTCCTGCGTGTAGCCCCCTCCCCCCACAAGCCGGGCATATCCCACAGCGCTTCGCCGGAGCCCTCCGCCGCCGCGCCGCGCCGGCTGTGCCACAGCACACCGTGTGCAGCCAACCATCGCGGCCGGCGGCGGCTGCAGGCTGGCACGGCCATTCCATTCCAAGCGGCATGCCATGCCCGGCGCGTCGTGCACTCAGCCCAGTCCAGCCCAGCTCAGATGCCCAGCGGCATGCCGCCGCCACCGAGCCCGACCGCCATGCCGCCGCCGCCGCCGGCCGCCGCCGTCGCGGCCGCCAGCTGCTGCTGCAGGAGCAGCTGCTGCTGCTGCAGCGCCGCCAGCTGCTCCAGCTGCGCATTCTGCGCCGCGGCCTCCGCCTCCTTGGCGCGCTTCTCCTCCACCGCCTTGCGCAGGCGAGACACCTCCTCCGCCAGCATCTTGATCAGCTCCCCGTTGCCGCCGGCGGGCGCGGCGGCAGCGGGCGGCGGCGCCGCTGGCGCGGCGGCAAGCGACATGCCGCCCATCATGCCCGCCAGGCCGGCGTCCATGCCGGCCATGCCCATGCCGGGATTCATAGAGCCGCCCGGGCTGGTGGTGAGGCCCATGCCGCTCATGCCGCCCATGCCGCCCATGCCCATGCCGGCATTCATTGAGCCCATGGGCATCATGCCGCCCATGCTCATGCCGGTCATGCCGCCCATGCCGGTCATGCCGCCCATGCCTCCCATTCCGCCCATGCCGCCCATTCCGCCGCCCATGCCCATGCCTGGGTTCATGGAGCCGCCGGGGCTGGTCGTCAGCCCCATGCCCCCCATGCCCATGCCCATGCCGGCGTTCATCGACCCCATGGGCACCATCCCGCCCATGCCCATGCCGCCCATGGCGCCCATGCCCATGCCGGCGTTCGTCGACGCCATTGGGGCCATTGACCCCAGCCCCGCGGGAGGGCCGCCTGCGGACCAGGACCACAGGAGCAAGGCACGGAGGGCGGCACAGCATCAGGCCACTGCGGCAGCGGGTGGTTGGCGCCTCCCACCCCCGCCGCCTGGCGCAGCACCCTCCCAGCCCGCCCCCAGCTGCCCTTCCAAGCCGCACCCGTGTCCTGGCTCTTGCGGCGGGACATGGTGGGCGCCGCTGCCATGCCGGTGCCTGAGCTGGACGGCGGCGCGTGGCCGTGGTGGCCTGCCCCGTGGTGCTCGGCGTCGTCGCCGGGGCCGCGCCGCGTCGAGACGTTGCGCTCCAGCGTGGGTGCGCGCGCGGGCTGGCCCTCGAACGAGGCGCGGCGCGAGTCCACCCGGCGGAGGGAGTCGGTCTTGCGCACCGAGTCGGACCTGTGGGAGGGGCGAGTAGGGGGTTGGAGCCGAGCAGCGGGTTTGGGGCGAGCAGGGATCAGGGCATGCGTGTCCGGGGCCACGGGCACAACACCCCGCTCTGCGCCTTCGTAGCGCTCCCTCACTTCTTCCCCTTCCCTTGCACTCGCCCTTCCTCCCTTCTGCCCCGCCCCCTGGCCCCTGCTCGCCTCTCCAGCGAGTTGCGGCGCTCCAGGCTCTTGCGGCCGTCCTTGTGCAGGTACTCGGCCTTGATCTGGCCCGCCTGCACCTGCTTGAGGATGTCGACCAGCGCGTTCACGTCGCCGCCGCCCTTGCCCCACTCCTGCGGGGGGGCGCAGCGCAGTATGGGGCGGGGAGCCGCAGCTGGTGGGGCCCAGGACCAGGGCTAGTAACCCATAAGCGCCGCATGGTGCCGGGGCTACGGCTAGGGATGTAGGAGATCGTCCAGCGCTCTGACACACGCATCGCTGCCGGGCCCCCGGCCCAATCCCGCCTCAGTGTTGGGGGAAAACGCTGGCGCAGGGGCACTGCGGCGCGTGGGCCGTACGCCGGGTCGTACCAGCGTGGCGTGGAAGTGCTTGCCGATGTCGCCTCCGCTCTTGGGCTTGCCCCAGCACACCACGGGGACGTCGGGGTACTTCTCCTTGATAACCTTACGCAGCGAGTCGGAGAACTCCTCCTTGCCGGGCGCTGTAAAGTGGTGGGAGAGGAAGGCGGCGTGGCACTGGCCGCACGTCTGCACCAGCTTCTGTGGGGGCGCAGGGGAATGAAGGGAGGACGGAGACGGAAGGAGCGGGCGTCAAAGATGTTGGGCGGAGGTGTGCGTGGTGGGCGGCGGGATGAGGTGTAGGAGGTGGCGGGCCGCCAAGCGGTCGGGGCTCGCAGCTAGCGCGGGTTCGCGCGCACGCACCCCAAGCCGGCCGACGGCGTCGACTGCTTTGTGCGCCGAGAAGACCTTGATGGCTCCCACATAGCGCTTGGCGGCCTCCAGTGCCTCCTCAAACTCCACGAGCGTCTTCTGTGAAGCGCAAAGCAATTGTCCACATGCAGACATGCCGGTGAGCGACCAGGCACTACAGCGGTGCCACCAGAAATCCAGGTACCTTACGCGAGACGGCTTACCTCCTCGCCGACCACTAGAAGGTTTAGGCTCGGCATGGCTCGCACCGTCTGCGCAACAAACGCCCTGCGGGACTCGGATGGGACAAGTGTTGAAGCACCGCAGCATAGATTTCCGTAGCATGCATAATGATGGCTGCAGAGCTGATGTCGAAAGGGAAGATTCTGTCGCAAGTTGCGGCAAAGCCACAATAGCAGCAACTCAGCAGCGCGTCAAACATACCCGCTATACAAGGTGGTTGCAGCGCTTGGAGGAGCGCAGCAAGAGAGCGGCCAAGTTACGCACTACTCGGCGTTTCTCAGGCCAAAGTTAACGTGTCACCGCTGTATGGGTAGACTACCTTCGCCGTGTGCTTGTGCGCAATACGGCATGTGTTTCTACGCAGTGCTTTGCATGCCGCGTCGCGGCAGGGGCGAGCCTTGAGCAGCACACATAGAAGAATGCACTGCACAGACCATTGCGTTTCCCAGAGCTGTAAATGGTCCAGGTTGCGATGGTAGGGGCATGGCCCCCGGGTCATTTGTCGCTGACGCTGACGGTCCTAGCAATATTGCATGAGCGCGCTGGCAATATTGCACGAGCGCGGCATGACGGCTCGACATTGTACAGGCCAGACTGGTGCAAGACGCTTGTTGCAGGGATACGTTTGGGGGCTGGCCAAGGGGCCCTTGGGGGGCCGAACGTGCGGGTATGACACGTCCATACGTAACAGTGCGACTGCTCAGCGAGGCGCGATAAAAGCTGCATAAGTACACAACATGCAAACTTTGCTAAGATGCGCTCCTGCTACGGTTGCCGGCACACCGCAATTGGTTGCTGTGCACACGCGACAAACACGAGCAGGAGCCAGACCGCTGCATCAACGTAGGCAACAGTCATGCGCAATCAGTTACGCGGTTCGGAGCGGCGACCGTGCTGTCGCATGCCGTGCTGCCACGCCCAACCCGGCGGAGCCGACAACCTCTGGGCGTGAGGCGCCGGTCACGCTCGCCGAGGTGCAGCTTGCGGCTCGGCCCCGAGGTCTTTACATCACTGTCTCCGAGCTGGGTCCGTTCTACCGGGTGGTGTGCCGCGACGGCTCGGAGACTGGCAGCATCGTGGGCGTGACCACCGGTGAGACTGGGGCCACTCCGTCCACAACCCTACGTCACAGCCCTGCAACGGCCATACCACAGCCCCCGCTCCTCAGCCAAGGGCGGAGGGCACCGCCCCACAGGCCTGTGGCCGGTGCTCCCCCTCCCAAGCCCCGTCCGCCACCAGCCCTCGGGCTACCTCAAAACCCGTCCAGCACCCCCCGTCCCAGCCCTCGTCCGCCCCGACCCACATCGCCTCGTCCACGAGCAGCTGCTGCCACCCGTGCCCACGTCCCCTGGCCGCCACCCCACCCACACCCTCAGGCTTCGTGGCGCCGCTGTTTGGCATCATGCACTGCGACACTCTGCAGATCTTCACGCGCGGCCGCAAGGGTGCGAGCGGGGGGCCCCAAGCAGCTACGCCTCGTCCGGGTCTACCAACGAGTCCGCTGCGAGCGCCCCTGCATGGCCCCGGGCGGCTGGGCGTGACCGCAGGCCTTGACCCGCCCGCGAACTCCGGAGCGGACTAGCCGGCAGTGCATGAAACCAAGGCCAATGCCATGCAGGGGTTGGCTTACCGGCACTGCGCGCGCCCCTTGCCCCCGCCTGCACGCCAGCCCGCATCACGGCCCTCACGAGCGCCCTCGCGCCCTGGCGCAGGCGACGACGGGCAGCGCGTGCGCGGCGGCGCGCTGGGGTTGGGGCTGCTGTTGGGCGGCGCCACCTTTGCGTACGGCGCGGCACGGGGCTGCCGTACCGCCGAGATCCTGGCAATCAACGACGACGAGTTCACTCACGCACGGCTGGTCAAGTACTACTCGTACTTTGGGTTCGTGCCCGTGGTGCAGGTGCGGTGGGGACAGCCTGGGGCTGCGGCGGTGGTGTGGGGGCGGGGGGCGGGGGGCGGGGACCGGGGGGCGGGGGGCGGTACATGTAGGAGGTTGGTGGGGTGCCGTACGGCCCGGGCGGTGCTGCGAGCCGCGAGCGTGGCTGTGTGTCGCCCGGGGTCGGGGCTGTCGGAGCCAGGACGCGGCATAGGGCTGCTCCGGAGGCAGCCAGGCAGCGAGCCCGCACACCGGCCCCCGCGGCTGCAAAGCCAGCACCGGCGGTTGTGTCAGCCACCCTGCCCTGACTTCCACGCTGGTTCATCATGGAAAGCCTGCAGCCCGCCAGCCCTGCGTCAAAGCCGCGAGAGCGGCCGGGGCTGCGGCCCCGGTGGCTTTCTCACCGTGCCTGCGGCGCGGCGGGAGGTGCGCGCCAGGGAGCAGCGCCGGCTGTCGAGCCGCACCGCCACTGGCAGCGGAGCGCGGCCGCAGCAGCAACCCCCTTCATCCTTTCTACACATAAGAGCGCAACCCGCCGCTGCGCCCCACCCCCTCCCGCGGCCTTTCCCCGGGCCCCTCCTCCGCAGGTGGGCGGCAACGGGCTGTCCGACCTGCCTCACATGCTGGTGTGGGGCGGCGAGGGCACCCGCATGGACGCAGACATGGGCGCCATGCTGAGCCGCTGGGGGCCGGGCCTGAGGCGCCAGGCGGCGGCGGCAGCAGCAGGGGACGGCGGCGTGGGGCAGGAGGGCGGGGTCGTGGCGGCGGGAGGCGAAGGGGCGGCGGGGGAAGAGCGAGGGGCGGAGCGCGGCAACGGGGGGTTATAGGCGGCGGGCGGTGCGGGGGGCGGGAGAGGGGGCCTGACGGGGGGCAGTGTTGCCCGATGCGCGAGGCGGGGTCGTTGGGCATGGGGGCGGCTTGTGGGACGGGGTGCGCGTGCGCTGCGGGTATTGCGGATGTGGGGGAGGACGGATGCGGGAGAGGGTGAGGGGACCGTGCAGGGTGAGTGTGCTCCCGGGGCCTGTTGGGGGCCCTGGGGAAGTGTGGCCTGGGGCGTGCTGTCGGACTGGGCTATCCGTGCTCGGGCGCGTCCTGCACCCCCAGCCTATGCTCCTTGGGACACCGCAGAGTGAGGTGTGGGGGCCGCGGGAGTGCGCACACGCGCCGTGCCTTGGTTATGCGCCGCCCGTGGCCTTTGGCAGGTTTCTGTTCATGAGCTGAGTGAGTCTAGCAAGCCGCCCCTCGCGCGAGACGGCGAGGCCTCCTTGCCATCTGAAGGCATCGCTTAGGGCGAACACGGCAACGGCAGCAGCAGGAAGGGCCACGGTGAAGGGGCACGGACGCTGCCCGTGCCGGAGCACGGGCAGGGGAGCTCCCTTGAGCACGGGACCGGTGGCCGCGAGGGCAAGTTACGGTATGAGGTACTCTGCGACAAGCGGAAGCCACGAGGAGGGGAGGGGGGCTCTGTCCAGCGCCGTCCGTCACCCATAAGGACGCCAGGACGTTGCAAACCTTTTTGCGACATAGTCAACGGTTGGCCGCACGAGCCGTGTGCCTTCCAAGGCCCTGCACGGGGCAAGCTTGTTGTTGTGAGCATGTATGCGATGTGCCTCGAGCAACTCTCTCACGTGGTGCAGTGGGAGCTCAACGGCTCACGAGTGCGACGTTTTGCTCGCGCCCCTTTACACGGGGCAATACACTGCGCCTCAGCACTAATTGTCTTACTGGCTTTGTACACCACTGCTTACACTCGCCTGCCCACCAACGCCCCGAAGGACGTCCGGGTCGCGTCACACGACAGCGTTTACCCCGACCTGGCAGGGCTGCAACCGAAGTCTTTAAAGGCGCTTCTAGCGCAGGTGAGATGCCATATTTGCAGCACGATACCCCCGTGAGCCAGCTGGCGAGCCAGGCATCACCATTCTACGGCGGCATCGTGCCCAGCCAGCAGCTCTGCTTGGCACACCGTAGGAAGTCTTCAGCGTACGTGCGTCCGGCTTGCAGGCGCTTTGTGGTCAACCCAATCCGTGCGCTGGGTGGTCCTACATACCACCCTTTGCCCGCTGCTCCTGCTCGCAGTGTCCAGCCTACATACAAGAGTGGTTTGAACGATCAGCTGTAGGTTTCCTGTCCTAGCAGGTCCGGCGGGCGGCGATGCCAACCACACACGCAGCGCTACCCGCTTACACGACAACCGAGGGTGAAAGCTTTAGCTATTACGAGGGCCGGGATGCCTTGTGGCATCCACGACCACCGTCGTCCGCAATGAGCAGTCTCTCTGACGAGGGAGGCGAAGCTCGTGCTGCGGCGCAAACGTGCAACACAAGCAGCATATATTCGCAAGTGCCAGGGACGCCGATGCGGAGGCAGCGCCAGTCGAACAACGGCACTGCAATGTTCAACAGCTCGGCAACAAACGCAGGCCACAGGTAGGGCCCGCTTATGCCCCACGCGCGTCATGCCTCGCGCATTGATGCGGGGCAACGCAGGAGCTTCGCTGGGGATTACGGCGTAAGAAGTGGGCGTTTCGACACCCCCACCTCCGCAACGCGCAACCCGCCCCCCCCC
>BDDC01000479.1:33834-47651 GCA_001662425.1 Chlamydomonas sphaeroides
GAGGGGTCCGCTGACTGCTACTGGCGCGGGGCCACGACACCCAGCTTAACCCAACGCAACGGGAACCGAACCTGTGGAATGGGGTTGGCGCGCAGCGACTTGGTCAGGAGAAGTCATGATGCACGGTGTCGAGTTGCAGGCAAGTAGCAGCCGGCGGGACGGCGATGTCTGAGCTAACCCCGCGCCAGCAGCAGTGTGTGGAATGTCTGCGTTCGATGCGCACGGGTCCGCATGCCGGCTGCTGCCGCTACCAGTGGGGACTACGTTCGGGCGATCACCGTGAAGCGCAGTGGCGGTGGTTGTGGAAAGAAGCGGGGAGGGGGCGCGGCAGGGCAAAGAAATGCAAGGCAGTGAGGCAGTAGGGTGGAGTGGGCGGCGGGGTGGGGCGGGGGGTGGGGCGGGGTGTATTTAAGCTGTCGGTTTCTTACGAAAGCAGAAACCTCAATCGGATGACCTAAACCAAGGATCGCTCAGACAGCGCGCTCGCAAACGAGCGCATAAACTTTACCAACCTGCGCCGTAACGTGTTGCGCGCTCGCAGACTGACGCTGATGCAGCAGGCGCGCGCCGCGGCGTGGAAGACCTTAAGAATGCGCTTTGTATCGAACTGAGTGTTGAGCGCCTTCACCGACCAAGCTTAAGCGCACAGCGCGCACGCCACTTTAGCGACGCCGACCCGCGCCGCGCAGCTTCGTTAACACAGGCGCGCTACGCTGGAGTCGATATGGGGCGACTCACCTTCCATATCGAGTCGCCTGCGGCAGCGGGTCCTCCCATTCCAATGAACCTGGCCTTTGCTGCAGCCGCAGCCGCAAGAAACAGGTGAGACGGATTATACAAGTCCATGATTCTCGCCAGGGCCGCGGCAAGCCGGCATCGCTGCATGGGGCGGGGTTGCGGGCCAACGACCCGCTGTTTTTGTCCGCCCCAGCCCTCCGCCTCACCACGCCGTCCTCCTTCCACGCAGCTGGCACCATGTGCCAGCCGGCGCCAACCCGCAAGACGACGAGGGCTGGTCCGAGCTCGACAGCGAGCTGCAGCCGGCCGAGGCCTTTCCCGGCCGCGAATCGGTCGAGCCCGATGCCCGCGCCGTGCTTTCCAACGTCCGGCCAGTGTCCGCAGTTCAGCTGGCGGCGAGCAGCTCGGCCCGGGTGTCGGACATGGACGGCTTGTTTTGCGGCGCCGGCGCCGCGGCGGCGCCCCAGGGCGGCGTGCGCTCGCCCACGCACGTCATTCCGCGCAACTCAGTGCAGTACAAGACCGTCGCCGAGTCGACGCTCGTGTCCAACTGCCTCCTCCCCATGAACCCGTGAGCCCTCCGCTGCGTCGCGCTTCCTAGGCGCCCTGTCGTGCGCCCGCGACCGCTCCCCTGCGACCGCCTGCCGCATGCCAACTCACACTCGCCCTTCCCCCGCACCGCACCCCAGCGCCTTTGCGCCAGCCCCCGGCGAGGTCGCCAACATCCTCGAGGCCCGACGCCTTCGTATGAGCATGGCTGAGCACGCAGACCACGTGGACGCTGCCGCCGACTCCGGCGACGTCCCCTCCGGCGGCCTCGAGCCCCCCCGCAGCAGCGCCTCCATCACCTTCTCCCACAGAGCCTCCAGCGGCTCGCACCCGTTCGCGCACGCCGGCAGCGCCGCCGCCAGCAGCAGCCAAATGCACATCGGCGGTCCCGTCGACAGCGGCGACGGCGACGGCGACGACGACGGCGGCGGCGAAGGTGACGGCGGCGGCGGCTGCCTGGTGCTGCCGGCGCTGCGGACGCTGCTTGCAATGCAAGACGGCGGCGCGCCGCCGCCCGGCCGCAGCGGCGGCGCCAGCCCTGGCCGCGGCGGGCGCCACACGCAGCTGATGCGAGCCGCCACCTCCAGCATCGGCCCCGGCAGCAACCTGCCCATTTCCCGCCAGGGCTCCTCCCTCGCCTCGCCGCCGCGCCGCCGCGCCGCCGCGCCGCCGCCGGCCGACGGCGGCCCGCGGCTGTTGCGCAACAACAGCCGGCCGACGCGCCTGGCGCTGCCCGACGATGACGACGGCGACGGGCCGGGGCCGCAGCCAGGGCGGCCTGCCGCAGGTCCCCTGTCTCCTCACCGCGCGCTGTCTTTCAGCTCGGGGCCGTCGCCGTCAGGTGGGTGTGGGGGAAACGCTGGGCCTGGGTAGTCCTGTCGCCGCCTCTAGTGTTCGGCCTAAAGCCGCGGGCGGGCGCCGCTGGGACCGGATGGTAGTGCGCGGGTGGCTACCCGCTTCACGGAGCACGCACGCCCTGCGTGCAGTGTGCCCCGGGCACGTGGCAGGCAGGGCTCGCCCGCGGGTCCATGTGGGTCGGGGGCGCTCGGTGTGGATGGCGCAGTGCCGCAGTGGTGCCGTCCGGGCCTGGCCTGTGGGGTACGGTGTGCTGCATACGCCGGGAAGGCCAGGGCAGGGCGGGCGGGGAGCCCCCGACAAGCCACGGACCGCGTGTCGCTCCAGCCCACACCCCACGCCAACCTGCACCCCCCGGAACGCACTCCCGCTCCCTCCCCACAGGCCGCAGCATGTCCGGCCTCGTCGCCACCGCCGGCAGCCGCGTCCCCACCGGCACCGGCATGGGCCCGGCCCGCGGCGGCGGCGCCGCCGCCGCGCCCGCGGCGCCTTTGGCGTCGCCCTCCCCCTCGCCCTCGCCTTCGCCCTCGCCCGCCGGCGGCAAGTCCGGAAAAAGTCTCATGTCCTGGACGCAGAAGCTCGGGACCGCGGGGGCCAAGCTCTTTGGCGGCTCGCCGCGCAGCGGAGCCAGCGGCGCCGGCTTCAGCGGCGGCGCCACACCCGACGTGCTGTCGCCGCCGGGCGGCCTGCCGACGCCTCGGGTGGCCAGCCCGCTGCCTGGCTCGACCTCCTCCAGCGGCGCCGCCGGCAGCCCAACGCCGCCGTTGGGCCTGCCGCCAATCGACAGCGGCGCGCGGCGGCGGGCACAGGGCGCTACGGGGACGCTGTCCGTTGACGCAGCCGACGCTGGCGTCGGCGGGCTGATGGTGGCTGGCGGTGGCATCGCGGCCGCCGCCGCAGCGGCGCCGCCGCCGCCGCTGCCGGCCGCGCGGGTACAGCCCTTGGCGGCGGCGAGCTCGTTGCGGCGCTCTACGGACCGGGCTGCCGCTGCGGTGGGAGCGGCGTCGGGCGCTGCCGGCGGCGGCAATGTGGGCAGCCTTGGGGTGGTGTTCGGCTGTTCGCTGGGAAAGGCCCGGCCGGCGGCCAACGTGCGTGAGGAGAGCGGCGTGGTCCTACTGCAGGCGGTGGAGCGAGGCGATAGTGGCAGGGTTGGGCCCACGTGAGGTGACGGCGCTGCGGGCTTGAGGCGCGCTCACGACGTGGCGACTCTTGCGTGGATAGGTGCAGGTGTAGGCCTCGAGGCATGGTGAGGGAGGGAGTGGTGTTGTGCCTTGCGTTGTTAGGTTTGGGTGAAGGGCTTTGTTGGTTCCGAGACGTACGGCAGCCAGAGTGAAGGATGAGTGCGGGTGTAGGGGTAGCGCTAGCTAGGCCAAGCGGGACAGGTTGCGATGCTGCATGTGAAGCACTGGGCAGGGCTGGCAGCAGCGCAGGTAGAAGCGTGCGTGCAGGGGTTGGGCCGTAGGAGCAGGAGTGGGGTGCAGGCGACGTTGCAGCAGTGAAGAGTTCGCAGCGGCAGGAGTGTCAGGGTAGCTGCATGTACGCTCTGTGACGGAACGGCTAGGGGCGAGGTGCGCGTCGGGAGGTCGGGTGCCCCTGCGCTTGGGAGCTGCGCCAGATGAGTGCGAGCAGGAGCACTGGACAGCACTAGAGCAGGAGCACTGGAGCAGGAGCGCTTGAGCAGGAGCGCTTGAGCAGGAGCGCTTGAGCAGGAGCGCTTGAGAAGGCACGGCAGGCCGCCGGGGTGGGGGCCCGAGCCGCACCCGCGAGGAGGGGCGGCAGCGATGAGGGGCGAGGGCAGGGACGGATGTGGGTGCACGGCAGTCGTAACGGCAGTACGTTTTGGACCTCACTCGTAGGGAAAGGAAGGGAATTTCCTCTTGTACGACCAGGAACCGTAGTATGTAGCACTGAGCAGGCGAGGAGTCTCCCCTGCCACTGGGCATTCGGTGCCAAGGCATGTTTGGCGCGTTCTCGTCCTCTCCTCTCTACAAACAAGGCACAACAGACTACAGCAGGCGCGGCAGGGGGCTTCGCTAGGTTTCCATGAGGGGGGCCCCTGAGGCGCGGGCACGGGCGCAGATGCCAGGCGGTTGGTTGCGGGCCGCTGCGGGCCGCTGGGCAGAGGACACGCTGCGGAGCCTAGAATTCGGCGCCATCACAGCAGAGATGCGCCGCGGGATGCTGCAGTGCCGCCCAGTGGGGGGTCGGGAGGAGACAAGGGGGGAAAGCGGCTGCGATTGCATGGACGAGCATGGTATCGGGGACGCTGCTGCATCTATCCGAAGCAAGAGGCCACACAACCGCAGTCCAATACGATAAGCAATTTACATCAACAGGATGCACAGCATACGCAGGCAGCCGCTGCGGCTGGAGGAGGGTCCCTCCGGAACCCCGGTGTCTGCGGGCTACCAACTCGCAGCGATGCACTCAGCCAAGAACAGCTGGGCTGCTCGCGCAGAGGCTGACGGTGGTGAGCACGTCGATGACTGCGTTTCGATGTCGGGCGCAGAGCCTGGGCCGGCCGAAACGCCGCAGAAGCTCGTGATGTATGTTGAGCCAGGGTGCGATAGCATTCGCAGGGCCAAGTAGCCGCAATGTGCGGAGAAACCGCTCCTTCAGCGCGCATGCTTCGGCCTTCCCCTAAACCCAGCGCTGGCTGAGAAACCTTTGTTCAAGGCTATTGTATGCGCTTTCTTAGCTTCAGTTATCAGCTGTAGCTCCTGCCCTTGAGCATATCCCTACTTGTCCTCCCCTGTGCAGAAACCGACGGCGATGCCTTCGGCGCGCCTGTCAGCGCCTCCCTGAGAACGGACTCCAGCTTCTACTCTGCCTTCGGCGGCACCATGCCCACCAGCTTTGACCCTCGCACCTACCCTGTGGCAGAGGCCAAGAGCCTGCTGCCCACGCCACCGCCCGTCGCGCCATCCAGCGACGAGGTCACGCGCACGCTCTCGCAGCGCCTCTCGCGCCCCGACCCGGCGCACTCCTCCTCCGGCTACTCGCCAGCCTCCTCGGACTCGTGCGACGGCTGGCTGGAGCCTGCCGACGGCTCCAGCGGGCAGGCACTGGACTTCGAAGCCGGCGACGAGGCGAGCAGCCCCCACCCACACAACCCAGCGCCTCAGCCAGGCCCTCCATTCGGCGGCTCCCACAGCCCCCGCTATGGCGCCTCTGGCGCTAAGAGCCCAGGCTTCGGTTTCGCTCAGCCGGCAGCGGCTGACAACAGCAGCGCGTCGTGCCTTGTGCTGCCTGCAGTGGAGGCGCTGCTGGAGCTACGCCAGAAGCGCATCGCCACCGGCCGCAACTCGCCGACGCCGCCGACGACGCTGCGCGCGGACGCCGCCGCGGCGTCGAGGACGCCGAGGGCCGCCGCCGTCACGGCCTCTGCCGCCGCGCAGTCCCGGCAGCGTTCGCCCGCGCGGCCCGTGCCACAGGCGGCGGCGGCGGCCGCGGCCCCGCCGCGCCGCGCCGCCGCGCCCATCGCTGGCGCACGGCCCTCAACCACCGCCGCCGCCACCGCCGTCGTGCCGCTGCTGGCTGCGCAGCCGCATGTCCGTCTGGACACCTTCCTAGGGCCCTGGAGGTCGGCGGCGGTGTGGCAGCGGCCGGCGGAGGAGGACGAGGCTGCGCCGTCGCCGTGCAATGCGCCGGCTGCGCCCGGCGGCGCCGAGGAGCCTGCGCCGATGCGGCCGCACCCGCCGACGCTGCAGCGGCCCGCCGCACTGGCAAGCAGATCATTCACGTATGGCAGCAGGCCGGGCGGCCACTCGCCTGTGGGCCGCTTGGCGGCGGCGGCGGCGGGGCCTGGTGGCGCCGGCAGTGGTGAGGGCGTAGCGCTGGTACGTGGCTGGCCCCAGGGCCAGAGCTGGCGAGGGCGGCCGGGGCACACTGCTAGCGAGCTGAGCGACTTCTGCATCGAGGAGGAGGAGGATGAGGACGAGGAGGACGGGGACGTGGACGAGGGGGAGGGGGAGGAGCGCTTCCCCGCTCATAGCCTGAGCAGGCTGCGGGCGAGCAGCTGGGCGATGGGCCCCGGGGCGGTCAGCTTCCGCGAGCACCGGTGCGCTCTCCCGCCCGCGTCGCCGCCGCACGATGCACCGTGGCATGCGAGCAGCGGCCTCGCCAGCGGCGACGGCAGCGTTCCTGCCGGCGCCGGCGGCGCCGCCGCGGCCCTGTCCCCCATGTCTGCCCGCCGCTTCGGCGCCGCCGCCTCTGCCAGCTCGCCCCAGGTTTTCGTGAACGTTGCCGGCGCCGGCGGCACCGCGCCAGCCTCGCCGCTTATGACGGCCGACGGCGCCGCGATCGGCCGGCTGGACGGTGGCGGCGCCGCTGACCGCGCTTCCGAGTTGTTTGCCGCCGACCCATTCATCTCCAGCGGTGCCCGGGGTAGCGCACTCGTGTCCCGGCTCCGCAGCCTGCGGCAGCGGCCCTTCTCTGTCTCCGCCAGCCAGCTGATCCTGCCCACCGACTTCTTCGTCGGCAGCAGTGCCGCAGCCGGCCCCGGCGCCAGCGGCAACGCCGCCGTCACGGGCGGCCACGCAGCCAACCCCAGCGGCGCCGTGCCCGCTGGCGGCAGCATTCCCTACGACACGACGGAGGTCCTCACGGCCGCCTTCCGGCTACGCGTGTTTCCGGGGCGCACCCCGGGAGCCGCCGCCTCGGCCGACGGCACTACCGGCGCGTGGCCCATGCCGGCGGCAGCCGCTACCGCCGCCGCTGCCTCCCTTGCGCCGGGCGCCCGACCGGCGCCATCCAGCGGCGCCGCCGCGCACCAAGGACCGAGCGCCCCGGCCGCGCAAATCCGCAGCCCCAGCCGCCGCTCCGCCGACATTGCCCGCAAGCCGCCGCCTGCGGCGGCCGCGCAGCTCCTTGGCCCCTCGCGGCTGTCCCTGGATGCGGGCAAGCCGTCGCTGCCGCTGCCCGGCTTGGCGCTGGTGCCGCTGTCGCCGTCGCCAGGCCGGCCGGCGGAGGCGGCGCCGCAGGGCGGTGCTGGCGGCGCCTTCCAGTGGCCATCGGGGCCGGGTGTGCTGGGCAGCAGCCTATCCATCAGGCGGCGGGCGCAGGGCCTGTAGCGCGGCTGCGGGGTTGAGAAGGACGAGGTGCTGGGGATGCTGGGGTGTGTGTGTGGTGGGGCGTTGGCTCTGCTGGGGGCGGCGGTTGAATGGGCGACGTGGAGGCGTGGGTGTTTCATGGGCGGGGGCTGTTTGCCGGGGCTGCGCAGGCAGGGTGGCGCGAGGACCCACTGGCCAAGTTGTGGGCTTGGCTGCGAGAGTGGATGGAACTCTAGATGGAGGGGCTGTGGCCGTGGCTTGCCAGGGTTGGGCGCTGCCTGTGTGACAGCAGGGCAACCAGGGACGCTGGCTTGAAGCTGACAGGTGTAGCCCCATCCTGAATGGGGACGTCAGAGCTGATGTGAGGACGTCAAAGCTGATATGAGGAAAGGGCTGGCAGTCGCGATAATAATTGCCGGTTGGGGCTAGTTCAAGTCCCGTGTCGGGCGCCGCGAGGGCGTCCCCATGCTTGGGCTGGCGGCGGCGGCGGACTGGCGGCGGCAAAGCGCTCTCGTGTGGTTGTGAGACACAATGTATGCCTTCAAGAAAAACAAACAAATTGGAAGTAAAGAGTCACGCTGCGCGCCAGGCGGCCTGCAGCTGGCAGTTGGGGGTAGCCCGCTGATATTGGAGCAGGCGTTGTGGGGCGCGGATTCGGAGAGCGTTGGTGTTGATGGAGGTGTTGCCGGTAGAGGCGGTGTGAGGCCCAGGCTTTGGGAGTGCTTCTGGTTTGCATTGCAGTGCTTTGGCGTGGTTTGGTTAGCGACCTGTGACCTGGCCTTTGGGAAGTAGAAGTGTGTACACCGCGCTGCTACCTGCCGTCGATGCTTGTGTATGTGGGGGCCGGTGCGGTGTCCCGGTGTTGCCTTTGGGCTCTGACGCTTCGTACCATACATGTGGGGCGGGTAGTTGGCGGCCGCGCGCTGACCCTGGGCGGAGCGGATGAGCACTGCGGACCAGGATGCGCTGTTGGGAGCGAGGAACGTTTGTGCTGCTAGTTGATGGGTCATGTACTGGACGCTTTGGGTTTGTTCGATGTGCTTCAGCACGCTCTGATTTGGTGGCGCTGCTGCTCTCGTGCTTACATGGTTGGCTTGCCTCTTTCCGTAGGAAACGGGACGAAGCCCTTGCAATCACCCTAGAGGTGACCCTGTCCTAACGGCCAAACGTTATAACATTATTCTTGTCAGACCAGTTCCTGTGTCCTGTTCAGCACGATGCTGCTTGTCGTTTGACCTGCTTATGGCGGTAGCTGAGGGGGGAAGGTGAAACGGAGCTGGGCCCGGGCGGCAGCCAGGATGGTGATCGTTGCACAATGACCTCGCTCCCAGTTTGTTACCTGAAGTTACCCCAACCTGAAGTTTGTCTACGGAGCTCAATCTGCGGAGCCCGAGACCCCTCAAATAGCCCCAACTCTGACCCCATAATGACCGACGGTGTGCGTCTGGTCTGGGTGGCCTCTTTGGGGGCAAGCCATGGAGCGAGGTTTGTGACCGCGCGTGCATTGTTGTACGGGGTGGGTAAGGGGCATCGTCGTTGTGGGGTCTGGGGATGCACACGGCGCGTGCAAGTGGCAGAGGGGCCACAACGAACGGTAGCCTGCATGTCTCGAGGTCTGGAGCGAGGCACAGCAAGCGGCGGAGGCTGCCGTGTCGCGTCGTGCGCAGGAGCAATGGGCTGCCTGCAAGGCGTGTGCTAGCTGGCTAGGGAGACTGTTCAATTGCAAGCTGATTGAGGTAAAGAGAAGCCAAGCTTAGGCCGCAATTCATGGGGTGTATGCGGAGTGCCTTGCGTGAGGTGCCTTGTGTTCCCACGTTGGGGTTGTTGGTGACCAGATAAGGTGAAAGATAAGCTGAAAGAAGTGTACACGTGCAAGCTACAACTGTAATAAGGTAACCCAGGGCGACGCAAAAAGGCGATGCTCCCGCCCAGCGCCGCAGGCGGAGGCTCCTCCCGGTCCCCACCGCACGCAGCTATCAGGAAGTGCGGCCGCGACCACGGTGACCCTCCGCCCTCCTAGCCTCGTACTTCGGATGCGTTGCCAGCCGCTTGGGCGCTTGGATCGATGCGTGGGCAGGCTGGACTGCACACGGTGACGGGGGGGTGGGAGGTGTTCTTGGAGCCTATGAGCAGCGCTCTCTGCTTACAGTCACGCCAAAACACGGTTCGGCCACTTGACGGTCCCCAGCACTGCACATGGGCACTTAATCCCACAACTCAGCAGCCCCAACAAGCACACTAAATCACACGCACGCACTTCACAGCGCGGCGGGTCTTGGGCCCCGCCTCTCCACCCGGCCTCGCCCTGCGGTGTCCGCCCTGCGGCCGTCACTGAAGCCCCCACAACCAAGCAGCCTCAACAAACACACCAGATCGCATGCTCGCGCTGCACAGCGTGGCAGGGGTTGAGCCCCGCCGCTCCACCCGGCCTTACTCCACGGCGTCCAATTTGTGGCCGTCACCTAGGCCCCCACAACTCAGCAGCCCCAACAAACACACTAAATCGCACGCTCGCATGCACCGCTGCACAGTGCGGCAGGGCTCGGGCCCGCCGCTCCACCCGGCCTCACCCTGCGGCTTTCTCCCTGGGGGCGTCACCGAGGCCCCACAATCAAACCCACCAACAAACCCGTCAACCTTTCCTGTCGACTCAGCCTGTCCGCTCCCACGCGCCCTACAGGAGCTGTGGCGGCCATCGCCCCCCGTTGCAGCGGTTATGGATGAAATGTCGGGTTCGCAGGATTGCAGGTACATGTTCTTGACTTTCGTCTGTTTTTATCGCCACCTTGCTCGTTAACGGCGGCGTGGGGTGGCTTGGTGGCGGCGTGGGATGGCTTGGTGGCGGCGTGGGATGGCTTCGGCAGTGAGCACTGCACGGGCACCCCCGCAATGCAGTGGGCGAGCATGAAGGCACTGTGACTTGCGCGCTGGTCACTCATATTTGAATGCGTGAACGGCATCCAAACAGCAGTTGTGTAGACGCTGGAGACCGTGCGCGCTGCGCAAGCACCGTGCGCCATGACAGGCAGGGGCGTCGCCCCTGGTGACAGGGGTTGGTGGGGTTGGCCAGGAGGTTCCTGGCCTCCTGGGGTTGGCACATGCACCGTGCGGCGCTAGCAGCTCAGGCGGGTGGGGTCTCTGAGCTTGAGTGAATGTTGAGGGGTGTGTGAAGAGTGAATGAAGAGGGGCGTGTGGAGTGCAATGCCCTAGCTGTGTCAGTGGCGCAGCTCAATCATGACTCGAAATAACGAGCTATGGTAGACGTGCAGGTGGTTTGGGCCGCGCACAATGTGCAAAACGGTGGTCGTTTTACAGAGGACCCGCCGGGTGGCCTCGCCGCCCACTCACGCATGCGATCCTTCCGCCGTCCGCAGCTGCCCCTTTTCGCTGCTCAGTTTCCTGCCTCACGCGGTGCGGGGCTATTCAAGCACCATGAGAGCCCACCGTCAGGCGGGCCCCATTGCGCACTGTGAACTCGGAGAGGACACGCGATCGACGCAGGCGATAGAGACCGGCGGAATCGTGTAAGCCTCCACACCATCAGCCCTCGCGTGAGTGACAAAGAGACGCTACTCCCCCCGGCGTGATGATTTCGAGATTCGATGCGTTGTCCTGCGGTTACTCGGATGTTGGACTCAACTCCGCACAATTCGATGGCAAATAAAGGGGTTGCACAAAAATATATACAAGTATTAGCTGTCGTACACGCGTACGGCGGCACATGCTGCCGTACGCGGTCAAATTCTTCTTCTTCTTCTTCTTCTACGCGGTCCAGTAGTTGGGCCATTCAAGCTTATAATAAGCTGCCTCGCATTGCCATCTCCTGGGCTGGCCTAGGGCCGGCCCGGCCAGGAGCCTCCTGTGGCCGGCCGCTTGGGGCCCTGAGTGTGTGGCTGTGTGTGTGGTTTGGGGTGCGGGGCACGCTCAGGGGCCACAGCGTGTGGCATGCGCGTGCCGCCAGGGGCCGCCGTGGTCCGTCGTGTTCCCTTGCCGTCCTTCTCTTGCCGATCCTTGCCTCACGGGGCGGCTTTCATCTACGTGGGACGTGGAACTACTCGGGGCAGCGTCCTCGCCTATACCTCCTCCATCTTCCGCCGCAGGTTCCCACCCGATCCCTGCTGCCGGCAAGCCTTTCAGCCCACGCTCTGGCCTTCACGATGCCATTCCGCTACAAAAAGATCGCCGGTACCATGCGTCCACAGTGGGGCTGCCGCCATCTATGGCCCTCCCCACGGTGACATGCTCGCGGCACTATGCGTCAGGGGTGCGGGCAGGGAAGTCCAGGAGGCGGACTCCTGGGGGACCAAGCAATGCCCTTTGCGCCAGTGTGCTACACAGGCATGGGGATCAGTGCAGGGGAGACTCACCTCTCCCCTGGATCAGTGGAGAGGTGAGTCTCTCAGCCCAGGTTGACGGCCCTGGCGGATCCGTGCGGGTTGCGTGAAGGTTCTGCGGGTTATTGCTGAAGGAGGAAGCCCGTGGGGAAGCATGTGGAGCGACGGCGGCTCGCGCGTTTCGCACGGTTCGTTGTTCAGAGAGAGCTGTGGGTTCGTGGCGGACTTTCGGAAGCATTTCAACCCGTAAAACGCTACACTTCCACCAATTAACGATATCTGCACCCACGCAAAGCCAGCAGCTGCACTGTTTCTGCCGACTTGGAGCGCTGTGACGATGCAAGCGGTGTGCAGTCGTGTTCGTCTCGCCCGGAACAGCTGCGCAGCCAGCTCCCATGTTATCTCTACTGTACCGCGAGCTCGTACGGGCCGGTGCGTCGTCCAGGCGACGCAGCAGCCGGAAAACGCAAGCGTCGACAGCCGCGCGCCGGGACGCCGCGAGGTAACACGGAAGAGGCGATGGACGTCACAACATGCGATCAGCATCACGACAAAGTGGTCACGCGGCCCCCTTGCCGCGAGCACTGACGCGCACGGTGCTATGCCGAAGGCACTGACCCTCCAACCCCTGGCCTGGCCGCTGGTCCCCTCTCGATGCACCCTCGACGCAGGCGCTAGGCATGCTGAGCGGCAGCGCGCTGCTGTCCGCTGCGTCGCTGATCAAGCCCCAGCCCGCCGCTGCAAAGCTTGCGGACTATAACCTCATCCCCGACGCCCCCATTGAAGAGGTGCGCGAGGGAGCGCGAGGGCGCCTCCCGGAGGCCGGCGCTGACTCGCCACCTCAGCCCTCCCTCCCTAGACCCATGCAATCGCACCGTACATGTCGGTTCCGGTCCCGGAAGACTTGCAGCTCAAGGTCGAGGCCGGCATCCCGGCAGCCGGCCCTGTGCGCGGCTGCGCGCACCGCGCCACGCAGGCCCTCCACAAGCAAGCGCAGCTCCCCACACACGCCCTGCGCCTCCCTCCGCACCACACAGGTCAGTGTGACGCTTGGCAGCGCGGATGGCGCCTACGCCTTTTCGCCCAGCACGCTCGAGTTCACGGCCGGACGGGTACGGACTGCGGGGGGCGCGCGCAAGGGAGCACGGCCGTGCGCCCGCTGGGGGAGCCAACGGCATGGCATGCCTGCCGCCCAGGCACCGCTCCTTTCCACGGCCCCGCCACCAGCTGCGCCCTGCCGAGCCACCTCCGCCTACCCCTGCCCCTGCCCCTGCTGCTCCTGCTGTTGCCCCCGCCGCCCCTGCTGGCCTACCGCAGATCTACAAGCTCAAGATGAACAACCCCTCCACCTCCACCCACTACTTCACGGCGCTCGAGTTCGCGGACAAGGCAGGTGCCGCAAGCTGCGGGCATACGAGCCAGGCCAGCCACGGCCTTCCGGTCCCTGCAGCGGCGGGTCGCATACCGTGCCTGACTGCACGCCGCACCGCGCACGCCGCCACGTCCGCACGCGCACGCGCCAAGCCCCGGCCCGCAAACCGGCCACCCCTGCGCGCCAGCACGCGCCCTCTGCCGCCTCCGACTCCCCGCCTCTCCGCACCCTCTCCCGGCCTCCTCCCACCTCCGCTCTGCCCCTCCTGCCGTCCAGACCTACACCATCCTGGTGCTGGCGGGCGACCCGGCGGTGGAGGTCAAGGGCGCCATCCAGGAAGTGGCGCTCAAGGCGGGCGCCTCCGCCACCTGGATCTTCATGCCCATCAAGCCAGGTGCGGCTGGCGGGCCTTCGGGCCGTGCCTTTGCGTGTGGGGTATGGCCATTACTCGCTTCACTTTGATGACCGGGCCGGACACAGCAAAGGCCGGGCATCGTTCAATGACGTATAGTACAGGAACACTTCGGGGCATGGCGTGAAGGCAGCATGTCACAAGACGGGCCTGCTGCAATGCCACCAATGGACTCGCATCATGGGCCCCCGGTCGCCCAGCCCCGGAGCGCCCGGCGCCGGCGCGGCACAGGCTTCTGCTGCCGTGTCATACTTTCGCTTTCTTTGGCCATCCCCGGCACAGGGCTTGTGAGGCCCCGGGCCTCGCAGGGCCCGGCACACGACGCCCGCTGCCCCTGCCTCGCCCCGGGCACCCCGGGCGAAGGCTAGGACATGCACCACTACTCTCTTGGTCACAATGTCTACGGAGTTCGAGGTGGCGCGCTCACCACGCCCTGCCCTCCTGCCCTGCCCTGCCCTGCCCTGCCCTGCCCTGCCCTGCCCTGCCCTGCCCTGCCCTGCCCTGCC
>BDDC01000480.1:19163-32819 GCA_001662425.1 Chlamydomonas sphaeroides
GCACCCCACCACGCCCCGGGGGACAGGGCGCGTAGGGGGCTTCGCTCGGCCCTCCTGATCGCCCTACCTCCTTAAATCACGGCGAGTCAAGCTCGCCGTACATCTATTTCTATTTCATACCTTGCTTGCTTGTGTGCACCACTATTTATGCCTTGCCTTGCTAATCACCTTGCGTACAACGCGGACTGCGGTGCTGTAGCGGTTCTTGACCTTGTGGTGGCGAGGCAGATGGAGGAGACACGCAGGGGGCAGCAATCCATGGTTTGGGCGACAGAAGCTGGCGCTATGCGATAGCAGCAGCAGGGGTATGGGCTATATGGGCTGCGGTGGGAGCCTCCAAGCAATTTGCTTGGAGGGCGCCACCGTGTATGTGTGTGTAGACGCTCGCTCGGTGGCTGGCAACATGTGCTGTGACGAGCGAGCGAGCGAATGAGCGCCACCCCAACCCCTCCTCCTCACCTGGTTCTCCGTGCGTGTGGGCAGGTGCTGCGCGATGCGCGTCCAGGAGGGGCCCCACTTCGCATGGCCCCGCGCGATGACCACGTCCTCAGAGGCCGTCCAGGGGCCGCGGGTCACGTAGGGGAGCCTAAGGGTGTGACGAGCACGCAGGCGGGGACAACTGATGAGGGGCGGCGTTGAGAGGCAAGAGTGGGCATGCATTGGAAGGTCTAGCTACCTGCTGCCGTGTGTAGTGCTCGTCCTGCTGCGGTACCGTACCGCGCCTCCTGCCCCCCTCTATTCCCGGCGGGTAATTCCCCGCCTTCATTCCCTCCCTCCGTCAGCACCTGCACATGTTGTGCCACCGCTCGCGGCACTGCTTGCCGCTGCGACCCGGCACCAACCGAGCCACCAGCGTCCAGTCGATGGCCGGCTTGGGGCCGCCAGCAGCTGCTGCCGGCTGCTGCCAGGGCGCCTCGGCCACATGCCGCTGGGCGGGCGCCCCACCGCTCAGCTGCTGCTGCACCGCCGCCACCATCTTGGCGTGCTGCTCCTCCGTCCAGGGCACACGGCCGACGAGCCCGCTGCAGCCAGCCATCGGCGGGTGACCCTGATGATGGTTGTAGCCGCCCTCGCCGTCGGCGGACGAGGCAGCTCCGCTGCTAGTGGGCGATGTATGGTAGGACGGGGCGGTGTCGGCGGCATCTGGGGCAAGCTGCTGGGCGTCGTTGCGGCCTGGGGCAGCGCGCCCGCCGTCGTCGTGTAGGGACGACTGCGCAGCCGCTGGAGGAGGACCTGCGATCGAAAGGTTTGGGGGCGGGCAGTGGCGGCGCTTGGTAGGTGATTCGGTTGAGGTGTGACCAGCAGCAGGCAGGCCCCGACGACGACTTCTCCGGCGGCGGCGGCCGCGCGCGGCGGCGGGGGCGGCGCAACACGAGGCCCAAGAAAGCGCTGTGAACTTTGAACGGTTGTCGCGAACTGCATAAGAGGCTAGCTTTTGGATCAACAGCTTTCAGTAACATGCTTCTTTAGGTCAGTGTAGCGCTAGCAGAAGGTCAGGCGGCAGATATCGGCTGCTGACGCACGGCGGCAATAATTTACACCACGCGCGTGCGCGAGCTCCTGCCCCACAACCGCCGGCAGCAGCTACAGGCGTGTCGCTCGCGCACCTGATGGGACGCCTGCCTCGTTGCCAGTGACCATGGTGCTTGTCCGGCGGTGAGCCAAGCGCATTTGCGCGCGGCTCTCTGCTGCGCGCGAGCGAGCGAGCCAATCTTCCTGCCTCGTGAACGCCTTGCCCGGCGCACCACTGCGCACTACTCTTGAGGCCTGCCTGCACTACTGGATCCAAGTGACTGCGGCGCTGCTGCTGTGATAAGCTTTCCAAGGTTTACCTCGTTAAAGTACGACGCGCGCGGGTGTGCGAGCGTTTCCAGTCATCAAGCCCTTACTTGCGATGCTGTGCAGCTTTCCGGCAGCGTTGCTTCTCGGCCGACGGAGGGGCGCAGGGCCGACGCGACGACGGCTGCACAACTCACCCTAACACGTTGCGCACGGGCGCTTAGTAGTCGGCGGGTCGGTGGGTCAGACGCACGTCACCTGACGTCTTTGCCTGTCGCGGGATGGACAAACGCCAGGCACCTAGGGAAGCCAGGCGCTAAGCCAAGACGGCGGGTGGAAGGCCCAGCAGCAGGAATGAAGCACGCACGGGCCGAAGAGGGGCCGACGTGGCCACGAGGCGCGCGCCGCCGCCAGGAGCAACGGCGCCGTTTGTGAACTGTTGCTGCTATAAAGAATTCCAAGGATAGCGAAAGGCATTTTCGAAGTCCTGTTGATAGATGCTGGCTGGCTGGGTCCGCGTCGCGTGCAGCAGCAGCAGAGTGTGTCAGGCGAGAAGCGAGTAACACATTGGTGCGTAAGCAATGCGAACAGGCGTGCTGTGTGACTATGTACCGTGGCGGCATTGCACGCCTATTAGTCGATGCAGAGGCATCCGTATGTCCTGCACAGGCTCTTTCAATGAAGTCAGCCGACAGGAGTACTGTGCAGTAGTAGTCCGCGAGCATAGCGGCAATGGGATGCAGCACCTGGCCAGTGCGGCTCGTCCAGGGGGTACCACGTGGGGGTACAACCCCTGCGTGCAGGACGTGCGTGGTCCCGCAAGCAAGCAAACACGCACGAGCACTACTACTGCCCAGCCCTCCGTTGTCGCGAGCGAGTCCGCCGAAAGAGCAACGAGCAGGGACGAGCAAAGGTTGAGGCACGCAGCCGCGCGCGGCAGGGTGCGGCGCGCAGCGGCGGCGAAGCCCTAGCGTAAAGTGTAGTGGGGTAGTCAGACATACGACACGAAGACAGCAGTTTCGGTCGCCCGCCAGCCCCGACCAGGACCGCGCGCGCCTCTATATGTGAGGCCCCGCACACGCGCACGCAAGATGGCGTCCCCGTCTGCTCCACTCCTGCTGCCCTCCTGTTCCTGCCGCCGACCCACGATACCCGCCACCTTGGGTTAAAGGCTTTAACCAAGGTAGGTGGTGTACAATGCCAGCAGGGCGCCGTCCGTGCCTCTTTTTGCCTTGCCCTGCAGGGCTGCCTTCCCATCGGCGGGTGGCGCGGTAGGTCGACGCCTTGCTTACCCCGTCGCCTTGCCTTCCCCGCCGCGCTGCACTACTTGATTGGGCACTGCTGCCGACTCGCACGGCGGCACATGCACGCACGGCCGCCGCGACTCGCACCTTGCAGCTCATCAGTGCGCAGCCCATCACGAAGCCGCACCCAGCAGGGTAGCACACCCTTACTTGCGCCGCCGGCGGCTATACATTGCAACAATCGTCGGGTTGCCCAGCCCCACACACCAACCAGCCACCAAGCCTGCCATGCCGCGCGCCCACAGGGTCGCTCGTTGCGGTGGGGCTGTCGGTACACATCCATGTTGCATCTTGCAAACGACGCGGACGGAGCACATGCATGTGGGCTCAACGCACTTTACATGACCCGTCTGCTGTCTGGGGGGACGGCGGCCCGGACACGTGAACTCCTGCAGGCTACTGTCCTTGGATCCAGCAGCCCCGGCGCGCCCTACAATGCCCACCTGCTGCCTGCAAGCCCGCAGCGCGCCGTGTGAGCACCACGCACCACGCGCCGCCACGCAGCCCCACACGCATGTATGCAGCCTAGCAGCTGCCGGAGGGGGGCGATCGCCTGGACGGCGACACACGCAGCGTCCTGCGCCGCCTATCTAGCAACCAACCGCTGCACATGCCAGCCTGGCGTGCCAGCCGGACCCTGCCGCCGCCCGTCCCGCCGGCACCTACCTAACCTAGCTATCGAACATACACCGTCCACTTGCGCCCTGCACAGCAGCGGCACTTCCCAACGGTCGTGGTCCCATGCGTGCAGCAAGCAAGCCGCAGCACCCACCCCGCTGCATGCGCCACCGCTGCATAGCCCCCCGGGTGCCATGGGCCCCGCCGCACCCGCAGGGCACCGCACGCCTCCACACCACGAGCCATCCTGCAACCGGCGGCGGCTACATGCGCCCCAACAACAAGCATGCTCTTCGTCGCAGCCGGCCTGACACGTCCCTCCGACCCCAGCACACGCAACATACATGTCCGTCACCGCGGGGGCGAGCGCAGCACAGCGCACCGAGCACCGCACCCTGCCTCCTTGGCGCACTCCCTTGGCGTCACACCGCCACTCCAGCCACCGCAGCTGACCTGCGCTGCAACCGCAGGAGCAGCTCCGCCCGTAGCGAACTCGGCCGCCACACCGCCGGCTCGCCGCCGCTCGTGTCACTGACGTGTCCTCGGGCGGGCCCTCGCCTGCCTCACACCTTGTCGTCCTCGAACACCCAGTTGGACAGCTTGGGCGAGCGGTTGCCCACCCGAGCGCAGTAGTCGGCGTCGCCGGGCGGCTTGCGTTTCTGGGGTGGGGGTGGGGGGCCGCCGCACGCAACAGGTAGCATGAGCGGGCGTGGGTGGGGCAGAGGCAGGGGGGGCGGCGAGGGACGTGCTCGTCTGCTCGGGAACACGGCCAACGAGCACGTGTGAAGCACCCTGCTGCGCGGCCCCCCTGGGTGCTCGACCTGGTCCCTGGGGTGTTGCCCGCACACGCGCCGCGGCGCCCGGCCGGCGCTGTGGCGCCCTACCTCCCGCGCAGGCCCGTGCCGGTCTAGATGCACCCCGCGCCGGCAGCTGCCCTTCACCCCGCAAGCATACCGAGCCGTGCGGCCAACCCCCGGTACGGTACGTGCCCCATCCGCCCACCCCCACCCCCGCCCCGCCCGCGGCTCCATCTATCTCGCACCTCGGTGGCGGATGCGAGCATGGACCGCAGCGACAGCACCACCTGGGGCAGGGAGCGAGGGGGGAGCAGGGGGAGGGGACGGAGAGGGGGGAGGGGAGAGGGGGAGAAGGGTGAGGGGAGCGCGCATGAACGCAGCCGACAGCAGGTCCCCCTCCACGTCTACGTCCCTGTCCCGTACCCCGTCCCCGCCCAGGCCCCGGCCCACTGCCAGGACAGGGGCGCGGGCCCCACGGCCAGGACAGGGGCGCGGGCGCCACGGCCATGACCCCGGCATCCATCCCCTGCGCCCGCTCAAGAGCGGCACCGGGGCAGGTGAAGCGGGCGGCCGCGACCCGGCAGCGCGCTGGCCCCTGCCCCGGGCTCTAGCTAGCTCTGCGTCGGCGCTCCCCACCACCATCCCCCACCCCACCTCCGCCGGCCGCACCTTGCTCATGGTCAGGGCGGGCGACCAGCCGCCGTTGTGCCCCGCGTACAGGATGTCCTGGGGAGTGGAGGCGGAGGTGGGGGGAGGGTGGGGCCGGGTCAGCACTGCCAGTGACAGGCCCGTAGTCACGGCTCCAGGGGCCTTCCCCGCAGGTGGGTAGGTGAGCGGCTGGCTGCCGGTGGCCCCGGTTCGCGAGCATGCGCGGACCCCCCGCCCCCCTGCCCGCCCGCCCCTCTGCTGCTCACCAAGCAGATGCTGGCGGCCCAACATGGTGGCGGAGGGCGGGGGGGGGCGGCGCGACAGCGGTGGCACAGCAGCGAGCGGGAGGGAGGGAGGGAGGGAGTCAGTGCGCGGGCAGGCAGCAGGACAGCTCCAGCCAGCCATGCCCAGCGGCGCTGCCGGTGGGCTGCGTGCGTGGCTGAGGGCGCCCAGCCCCTGCCCCTGCCCCTGCCCCTGCCCCTGCCCCGGCCCCGGCCCCGGCCCCCGGCCCGGGCGGCACTCACTGCCTGGGCGGTGGCGGACGGCGGGCGGCGTCCAGGCGCCGGAGGCGGCGTGTGGGCGGGGGCGAGGGGCGGGATACGCCGTGTCAGTGCCACGTCCGCAGGCGGCGGTGCGTGTGGGCCAGCGGCGGCAGAGAGCCACGCCCCCCGGGGCCCCCCGGCAGCAGCACGCCCACGACTGGGCAGCTGTCCCCTGGGCCCCTCACGCCACCGCCGCTCCATTGCGGGCCTCACCCGTTGCTGCGGACCGCGGGAAGATGGACGCACACCGAGGCACGTGTTGCGCGGGCAGAAAGGGAGGAAGGGGGGCGAGCAGCTCGGTGGGGTGTTCAGTCTGCACACGCAGCACCCTGCAGGCCGTGCCGTGCCGGCGCTCGGCTAGGCCAGGTGACCGTGGGCGGGGCAGCTGCGTATGCTGCGCTAAGGACCCCCCGATGCTGCCCCGGCAACTTCGAGGGGCGTGCGGCCCCCGCGCCCCACCTGTAGATGTGCGGGTGGGTGGGCGCGGGCGGGAGGAAGACCACGTCCGGGGGGTCCAGCGGGTACTGCTCGGCGAAGTCAATCCTGCAGCGGGGACCCAGGTACGCGATCGACACGGCACCGGCAGGTGGGCGGTTATCGAAACCGCGCAGCGCCCCGCACAGCGCGCAGGTCTGGGAGGGACGAACGACACCAAGCGACCCAACAACTGCCCGCCAGCCCATCCAGCTAGACGCGCACTAATCCGCTGCTCTGCGCGCCGCTCCGCTGCGCCACACATCCATCACCTGCCAGCAGCGACAGCAGCTGTGCTCACCGTAACCGGAACACCTCGTCGGTGTAGAAGCGGCCGTGGCCCTCGGGGCCCTGCGCACGAAGGAGGCGAGCGCGTGGTCAGAGGCAGGGGTGGTCAGGGGCTAGCCGAGGGGCCACGTGGGAGCCCCACGCCCTGCCCTGCCGGCGCTGTCCGCTGCCTGCAGTGCCGGTGGCCAAGGCACACGCGCCAGTCCCCGACCAGGCGCCCAGAAGCGCCAGGTCGTGAAGAAGTAGGCCGCAATGCAAGAGCATCGCATGCGATTAATGGAGCAACGGGTGCTGGCGTACGGCGCTCAAGACGGCCGCTGCATGGGCGGCGCTAGGGTACTGCCGTACGGGTGGCAGACGGCTGTAGGCCCGGGCCCAGCTCCGGCCCAGTACGGCCATGGCCTGACGGGACCCGGCGGCCGCAGCGTGGGGCGCCCCGGGCTGTGGGTCGTGATGCGAGGGGCCCACCTGCATGATGATGACCCACGTGGTCATGGGCTCGCACGACTCCAGGCAGCAGCCTTCGGGCGGGTTGCGCTGCGGCGGGCGTGGGTGTGGGGCGGGAGGAGGCCAGTTGGGGCAGCTTGCAGGTCGGTGCTGCGGGAGTTGCACATCCCCCTGAAAGAACCTCAGTCGTTGCATAAAGCGGGGTGGGGTAGCTCCTGGGCACAAGGGGACGCTTCCCAGGCGCCATCTTGCTCGGGGGGACCAGACCATGTTCCCACAAAGCCACGGTCAGGGCTCCCGGCTGTAGGTTCATACCATCCATTCATTGAGCTCGCTCTGTATACGCCGTTGAGCTACTGTTGAAAGAGTCTTTGCCATGGAAGGTGTCGGAAATAAACCTGGTACAGATACCGGCAAGCTGATGGATGCTGTGTCTTGTGCAGTATCGAGCAAGTGTGGCTGCAACCAAGGTACTCGCCCTGCCGGGTCCGCAATTGAGGGCTTCGTCGATGCAGCGAAGTTATGTTGGTCCGGCTTCTCTTGGAGCACTCGTCCCGTTTCCTGTCCACTAGACTTGGTGTTCCTCGCGCACGCGTAGCATACAGTGTTGAGCGTTTCAACCATTGATCTGAGGTGGACACGTCCACACGCGATCGCCACGGGCTCGAGCGCTGTCCAGCAAGCTAGATGACAATGAATCCGCTTCTGGTGGTCGCTCTGCCTGTGCTCTATGTCTTCGCTGCCGGTGAGCGAAGAAATCTGCTCGCCACGGCTTCTCGAGCCCGCGGTGCAGGTCGCTGTCCACGATATGGCTGTACTGTGATCACAGTTAGCTGCGCTGGGGGCCGTGCGGCAAGCCCAGGGCGCAGGCTGGCACTTCGGGTACCACCGCAGCCGTGACAATTCTGCCCCCGCCCTGTCGCCGCCTCCCCCTGCCCGATCCCAGTGTTCTCTATGATGCAGGTGTCGGTGGTGCTGTCGCTCATCGGCACCGCAGCCGTCAAAGTGCGCTCCATAAAGGGCCTGGCGCCCATCGAGCCAGGTGCGCATCGCGGCTCCTCAATGCTGCAGCTGGGCAAAAGCGTGCGGGCCCCCGCCCCTGTCGGGCGCTCCGCTCAGCGCCACGTCTTTAACCACCTGGTCACTTGGGCACTGATAGGGCCCCTCCCGCTCCGTTAACACCCGGGGCCCACCACGTTCCACCAGCCCCCACTTCGCCACATCCTGCCTTGCAACACAATCTCACTGTGCCCGTGCCTGCCCTCGCCGCTCCTCCCGGCCCCCTCCTCCTCGCAGCCGTCACCGGCCTGGTGGACTACCTGAGCCGCGTGTTCGGGCCGCTGCACAAGTTCACGCCGCAGCCCACCCACATCCTGCTGGTGCGGCCAGCGGGCCGAGGGAAAGGGAGGGGGCGGCGGGGCGGTGATTGACTGCTGCACCTGCCGTCGCGCATCGAGCGCGCACCCTCCTACTTAATCGGCGGTTCCACCCCGACTGAGCGGGCCGCGGTGGCGGCCCCCGCCCCACCCGTCTCCGCTGTTCGGCCGGGCCTCGCAACTTGGTACTGTTACTGTTACACCGCGTAGCAGAGGTCGCCGTTCACAGCCAGGGGGGCCATCGGCATTTCAACGCGTATTGGTCTTCAGTCCGCCTATCCCACACCTCCCTCCGATACAGGGCCACATGGCGCATATCCTAACTCACCAACGACGTGCGCCCTCCTGGCATCTCCTCCCCACCCCTCTCTCCCTCAGATGGCGGTGGTGGTGGCGCTTGTGGTGCACGGCCAGCGCCGCAAGTGAGCGCCGCCGCCGTCTGGAGGGCGAGGGACGCGCTGCTGGACGGGCATTGCGCCGCGAGGCTGCTGGTTAATTTTGCGCCCTGTCTGGGTCGGCTGGGCGCCGTAGTGGTGCCAGGCGGCCCCGGACCTGGCTGCCGGCTGTCTGGGTTGGCGCTTGATGCGTGTGGGCGCAGGGGTCTGCTTGTTGCGCTTCATGGTTCGGCGGTTGCGTTGTGTGGCTCGCAGCGTACGGCAGTGGGCTGACTAGGACCGAGGCAGCGGCGTGAGGCAGATGCAGAGATGTGTAACGGTACCTCATGAGCGGCGGGGCCCACTCGCGTGTGCGCCCATGGCGGGGGTGCTGCACCCTTGGCGCGAGCCCGTTGCGGAACGAGTGAACCCCGAGCAGCGCCCCTCAGTGGCGTTCGCCAGCCCTGGGGCCGGCCAGCGACCTGACACACCGCGGTTGACCAGCTGGGACTGGGTGGGGGCTCGGCGACACGCCCCAGGGTGAGCGCCGCAGGCAGCTCTGCTCCGCACCGGGGGCCGACCAGGGCTCGTATCTAACCCGCTGCGAAGTCACCCAAGCTTTGGGCCTGAGGTCACCCAGCCCGAATGACTTCAGTCCCAAATGGCGTACACGTCGGGTGATTTGGGTACCTAAGATACGAGCCCTGGGGCCGACGAGCTGCACGCTCGCAGCGTAGGAGGGCTGTGGCATGTGACCCAGCCATGCGAGGTCGCTGGCTATGGTACTAGCGGAAGGCATCGTTGGAGTGCGGCAGCCTACGCTACAGCTGCAAATTGCTGCAATTGGCGGAGAGCAGCATCCGACTGATGCACACAAAGCTAAGGTTAGCTTAAGAGCTTACGCCCGGCAAGCTGAATGCGTGGATGGGCTGGTAACCACCACGTGCTCCGGGAAGGAATAACATAGAAACCCGGCTTACAGACACGTCCAGACCGGCAGTCGCCGGAAGCCGGCGGCTTGCGGCATCGCAGCCCCAAGCTCAGTCACGCAGGCATTGCGCGCAGCCCACGCCTGCCACGGTTTGGTGAAGGCACGGGTGCATCACCTCCAGACACCAATCCTAACGCAATTGGCCTTTTATCCTCTCTGCATACCAACCCGCCCGCACCGCTGCATCGCTTCCCTAGAGAGCAATCTCCCGGCACCATCACCGGCGCTCAGCCCCATGCCCGCATCAAATCCCAGCCGCCCAAGCTCCCCCCGCTGCGCACGGCGCGCCGCGGCGCTCCCCGGCCTCCCTGCCCAGCGCCTCCCCCTGCCCCTCGTGCGGCGCTCACTCGGCGGCCTTGTCGTCCTTGTCAGCCCCCGCTGCCGAGGAGGAGGGGCCCGAGGACGACAGCGACTTGAGCGCCACGGTGGCCGAGTAGTAGCGCACCGTGTCGGACAGGATCTCCTGCAGCGCGCGGGGGTGTGAACATGGGTAGAGAAGTGGCGAGGGCAGTGAACAAGGGGGGAAGGGCAGCACGTATGCAAGCCATGAGGAAATAGCGCTGTAATGCCCGACGGATATCCCGGTGGGGGAGAGCAGGGCCGGTGCGCCAAAAAGGATGATGCGTGTTGCCCGAGGCGGCGCCCGTGAAGTCATCAATGTGCGCTGGCGCTCGCCGGCGCCGGTGGGTGGCAGTGGCGCAGGGCGAGACGGCCGGCAGCCCCATACGTGCCGCTCGGTAACTCACATCATCACGTAGCACTGCGGCATGCGCGAACCCGAAGACGCCCTCCTCTAGTGCGCATATCGGACGGCTGCTCCTGACGTCATCGCATGCACACTGGAGTCCTGGCTGTAGCCGCAACCGGGGCCACCTAGCTCCCTGCCCGTCCGTGCCCCTGGCGCACCTTTTCCCGTGTTAGCCGCTTCACGGTGCTCTGCTCCTCCAGCAACTGCAGCAGGGGCCCGGCAGCGGCAGGGGTCAGGGCTGGAGGCGGTGGTCCGCGACGGCAGAGGGGCAGTGTGGAGGGGCGCCTTCATGGCCGGAGCGACCGTGGCCGTGGCACTGCGCCGCTGCGCAACTCGCCACTCCCTGGCTCCCTAGCACCCCCCCCCCAACCCATCCCGCGCCCCCCTGCTCACGCTCTGCTGCAGGACCTTGATGTCCTGGAAGAAGCTGGCGATCCAGTACGACAAGTCGCGGGGGGACAGCCCGCCGCTCAGCTCCTCGGGCTCCAGCTGCGGCGGTGGGGCGAGGTGAAGGTGGGGGGAGGAAGGGGGGAGCATGGGTAACGACGCGGGGCGCGAGGGTTGGCGAGGAGAGCATGGAGAGCTCGGCCATGCCCGCCCCCCCCCAACAGCGTCCCCGTGCCCTGCCTTGTTCGCGCCCCCGCCCCATTGCCCCTGCCTGGTCCTCCGACGCCTCAATGTTGTTGAGCTTGACGTTGAGGCGGATGGTGGAGCGGAGCAGGTCCGCCACCTCCTTGGCCAGGGAGGACACCTGGGGGTGGGGGAGGGGTACGAGCACCGGAAGCAGGAAGGGCGGGCTGGGTTAAGGGGAAAATAGAGGCCGGTGCGTCGACTCAGGCCATGCGGTCGCGGGGTGCGCCTCCAGTGGCGCGGCAGGCCGGTGCGGCCCCACGCCCCCAGGTCATGATACCCCAGGCCCATCGGCTGCGCCGCGCCCTTCCCCCGCACCTCCTCGCCCGCCTCCTCGTCCTCCTCCAGCTCCTCCACCTCGGCAATCATGATGGGCCGCTCCTTGACGATGCTGATGATGCGGAAGCGCTCGCGGCCCTTGGAGGTAATGAAGATGCGGCCGTCCTGGGGGAAGAAGGGGGAGGACGCAGGCAAGGGGATGTGGAGGGTCGATGTCCATGTTTGCCCATGACATGGGAGCGCCTGGCCATCCCAGAAGCGCCCGAGCACTACGGTGTGGGCTACAACAGGGCATGAGGGCGAGGCAGAAGCGCCCGAGCATCATGACGAACACGATGCGCTGAGGCGCGACAGGGGCAGAAGCGAGGACCAGGCGGCCCTGCCCCTGCCCCTGCATGCATGGCGGCCGGGTGCGGGTGCGGGTGGAGGGCCTGGCAGGCGCTGGACCGCATGGTCGCGCACCTCCAGTGGCGGCGCCGCGCTGCCTGCTGGCAGTGCACGCGCACCCAGCAGTGGCCGGACACTCGTGCCCATCTGTGGATGCTGAGAAGCCCCATGACTGAAGTCCCCTCCCCTCGGCCCATCCCCCCCCGCACCTGCACATGCGCGAAGTCCACGATCTCCAGGGTAGTGCCCACACTGGCCATGCGGGAGGCGCCGCTGGGGTCGGTGCGGCTGTCCACGTAGCACATGCCTAGGTGGGGGCGGGGGAGGAGGAAGGAGAAGGAGGGAGATGGAAGAGGCATGAAATGGGTAGAGGTTGCGAAAGCAGTGACGAGGGTCCCGGTGCAGGCAACATCCCCAGCTCTCGCATGTTCGCGGGCCCAAGGGGAGGTACACCGAGGGTTTGGGGGGGAGGAGGGACGGCGTCAGGACGTAGGTTGGGGCTGCTGCGCGGGAGCTGTGGACGGGACGGGCCAAGCTGTAGCTGTGGGGGACTGCGCCAACGTACCGAAGCGCTTGGTGCCGCAGTAGGGCGAGTCGTGCTGCACCAGGCCCTCCTCCACCCTGGGGTGTCGGCAGGGGGTGCACAAGAGTAAGGTGACGAGCGGCGCAGCGGGCGGGCGAAGAACACGGCTGTTGGCACAGCTTAGCAAGTCGGGAGCAAGTCGAGCGCGGGTAGCCACATGGCTGTCCGCTCCTCCACGACAGCTGCCCTCTCTCTCCCCCGCCCTGACCATTCTCCCTTCCACTCCTCCCCCTCCTGCGCGCCGACGTCGGCTCACACCGGTACCTGGGAAGCGGCCAGTGCCAGGGCTCCTCACCCGGGCTCGTTGGCGAGCAACGTGTTGAAGAGCACCCGGTAGCGCGCTTCAAAGATCATCAAAGGTACCTGCGGCACAGAAGTCGGTGCAAGGCGCGTGGTTGCCCCCAGACGGCCGCGACGGACGATGGGAGCCGTGTAGCCACTCGTGCGACATCCAAAGCCATCAACGCCTCGTTGCTTCCGCGAAGCCCACGCTTACTGTTGCACATGGCAGCGCAACGACGTTGAGCGGGAATAGCGGTATTTGCTTCCGGACAGCACATTGCACCACAGTCTGCGAGCGCGCGCGGAACGGCCGCTGTGCCACAGTGCCACGAGTTCCAAGCGCTGATCTAAGCGCCATGATATAACTAGACTTGTATGCGCTCGAGGGCGACGAAGCCCTGGCTGCAGTTAAACGCAGGCTGCACAGAATGCGGTGCCCAAGGAAAGATGTGCACGCAAGCAGACTGGCACATCAAGACTGCGGCTCATAACGCAAGGCTGACTCTAACTCTAACATCGGGCGCCACACACGGCACGAACACCCCTTCGCCCCCGACTAACTCCCGGCAACGCACAAAATATCTGGCACAGAAAAGCTTTTAGCTATGCATATGTCTGGCACAGAAAAGCTTTTAGCTGTGCATATGTCAATGATGAACACAACAGAGACGCTGCATACGCCTGCCACACACGTGAAACCCGACGAAATCTTTACGCCGCCCCTCAGTCATCAGGAAGCAGTGGTTACATGTAGCGGGCGTGCCGTATGGCAAGCCAAAGGCCACCACAAACCCGCCAAAAAGGAGACAATCTCCCTTCCGCCGATTCCCCATGTCCTGCTGCCCGGGTTGGTTTGCGTGGCAGGGGAAGGCCTCCTGACGACTCGACGGCGCGACTCAGGACGCAACACACGGCCGCCAGGGGGCGCGGGGCGCAGACCGGAGGATCGCCTTGAATACCTTCATTCAGCGCACCCACCGAGTCCAAGCACACGCGCACACCATATTCAAGCAGGCCTAACCAGGACAATCGAAGCACACACACAAGAGGGCACGCAGGCACACCAGGCAGCGGAGGCCGGGCCGTCACCGACCCCCCCCCCCCCCCCG
>BDDC01000480.1:33177-57478 GCA_001662425.1 Chlamydomonas sphaeroides
AGTCCGGGTGTGCGACGTCCGGCGGCCCCCCAAACACTACCCGCCCGCTCGCCAACGCGGGCAAGAAGGGATGTTCCAGTGGCACGGCATCCCAACCTCGCGGTGCCAAGGGCCGCAAACGACGACAGGCGGCTATCGAGATCCGCCTCAGCTTTGGCCCCAACGCGCCGCACAGCCGAGCGTGGGGCACGGCGGTCGTGCCCGTCACCTTCCGCCCGAGCCTGGTACAACAGCTGGCAATCCTTACTCAGGTCAGCCACGGCGGCAAGGCACACAACGTCCCAGGCAACTGCCGCACGGCCCCCGGCGCCTGCACGAGCCACAGGTCCGCGCAAGTGAACGCCTGTAGCTCGGCGCCCGGCGGCGGCCACCAGCGCCAAGCCCAATCACGCTACTCAAGTGCTGCGCCGCAACATACGACCAGAAGTGGTGCTCGCGTGGCCCCGATCGCATTACCACCTCATATGGGCACCGCGCCTTCCGAGTACAATCGTGCATGGTGAAGTAGCCAAAGCCGTTCAGCGCCAAGCGCCAGTACCGCTCTTTGTTCTTCGGCTCTCACTTCAGCGTCCACAGCCACGCCAGGACGGCACGCAAGGCAGCCACCTCGCCATCCGGGGCTGCGGCCAAGCCCTGCACCACGAAGGCTGCGTGCTTCGCCGCCGGTTCGTGGCGCGCCAGCTGCAGCTGCAGGGTGGTCGCCACCTTCACGGATATATCCAGTGGCGGGACCGCAGCGGGACCTAGCCGCCAGCCGACGGACCGTGCGATGGTCGGCCAGGCAGTGCCAAGGGCCTGCAAAACGGTCATGGGCGCTGAGCCCCGCCTGCAGCACCGGCGCCAGCGGGCGGCGGGCCTCCGCGTCGTGCAGCTGCAGCACAGCGGCCAGGACATCCTCCCGATACCACAGTGTCAGCCGCCGCTGCCGCCGAACCCGCCGAAAGGCGTCACAGCACCGGACGGCGTCCGCGACCGTGCGCAGGTGGGGCGGGGCGAACAGGTCCGGACACTCAGCACGGAGTTCCAGCACAGGGAGTTCCACCACAGTTCCAGCACAGGGGCGCCACGGCGCACCAAGGGCCCCGGGCGAGGGCGGCCGAGGCCATGCGGGCCACGGGGGCAGGTTGGCGAGGGCCCCGAGCAGGCGTGCCACTACGGGCACCGAGGCCGCCTCCGGACCGCACCGCGAAGCGAAGAAGTCGCGCGCAGAGGCCAGCAGCAGGCTAAGCGGGTGCGCGGCTGGGTGGCAGTGACGCATCAGCGCCAGTGCCACAGAGCCACCCAGGGCAGCGTCACCGGCAGCAGCCCGGCAGCGCTCGCCACGAAGCGCACGACGAGCGCTGCATACCGCGCCCGCACCGGCGGCAGCACCATGTACGGGGCCCTGACGCCCACGCCCCGGAACCGCTGCTCCGCGGGGGACGCATCGGGCGGCCAGCCCCGGTCCACGAAGGCCGCCACGACGCATCGCAAGGCGTCCAGCTCGGCGTCGCGGGGCAGGCCGGCAAAATACAGATGGTGCCGGACGCGGCTGCATGCGTAGCCGCTGGGTTGCGGAATCTCGCCCGAAGGCGGACAGCGGCATCGCAGCCAGGCGCCACAGTGTGTCGTAGGCTGGGGTCAGATCCACCAGCGCGACGGCGCCGGTGTTGGTGAAGCGGACCCCAAGAGTCTTGGTCTGGGGGACGACGCGCATCCCGCCGGCAATGCGAAGGGCCAGCAGCGCAGCGGCGGCCGGTGCCGGCCGCAGCGGCGGCGGCACCACAGCCCGCGCCGCAGGGGCATACGCCGCGGGTGCGCCAGCCGCCGCGCTGCCCGCTGCCGCCACTGCGGCACCGGCAGCGGCTACTTCCACCAGGATAGCCCACCAAGCGAGGGTCGCAGGTGAGCTGGCCGGACGGGCGGCGGAGGGCGGCAATGTCCTGGCAGGCGCCCGGAGGCAGCACCAGTCGGCTGAGCCCCGGCGACGGGCGCTCGCCAGCCTGCAGCTACGCGTGCCGGGTCCGCTGCGCCGAGGCAGCCGAGGCCCCAACGGCTGCCGCGGCTGTCCGGAAGCGGGCGGCCGCGGCCCGCGCAGCGGCCTCAGCAGCGGCAGCTGCAGGGGGGCGCCTGCTCGACCGCCGCGAGGGCCGCACGAGCGTCCACGGCCAGCGCCTCGCTGCGCACAAGGCTAGCGCGGGCGAGGACGGCGATCCCCCCCGCGGTCCAGTGTGATAGTAGCTTTGCGAGCATCCACCGTAGCGCCCCGCTGCACACGAGGCCAGCGCGGGCGAGGACGGCGAGCCCACTGCTCCCCCGGCCGGAGCCGTCCGACGGCGCCACAGGGCACTAGAACGACTCCCAGCCGTCCAGCCGCAGCGTCCGACAGTGCTGATCGCGCTGCAGGCGCGCCTCGGCCTCCTGGACCGCGGCGATCCAGGCCTCCTGCAGTTGTACGACATCGGGGGCCTTCCGGGCCCAGAGCCGCAGCAGCGCTGCGAGGCGGGCACCCCAGGGCATGTCACCCCCAGCAAGCAGGCCGTGCACGTTGTGCGTGCCGACCCGCAGAAGCGGCGGCGGGCGTGGGGCTCCCCGCCGTTGCTCAGGGCGGGCCGCTTAGCCGGGAGGGGGCCGGCCGGGAGACCGGTCGGCTGGCAGCCCGCCGCCGCCATCGGGCCCTATCTCCGCCTCACCTGCGGCGAGGCCGGCGAAGGGCCACGGTTGGGCCGCTTGTGGGCGGCCTGCGCGTCGCAGTCCGGGTAGACGTTGATGCTGTCAGGCAGGGCCGCCACGGCCGCAGGGCCCGCGTCGCGGCCGGGCTCCGCAGCGGCCCCAAGGCCGCCTCCGGGCAGGACAGGAGGCGGGTCCTGCTGCTGCCCGGCGCCTCCCGGGCGCCGCCGCCGCTGTCCATGCTCGCGCGCCGGCGACGGCGGCGGCCGTCCGGCGGCCGGCGCTGCCGCACCCAGCAGCCGCGGCGGCTGCTCCGCGGCTAGCTCCAGCGCTCCGGGCTGCTGTTGCTGCCACTGTTGTCTTCTGACGCTCGGCACTTTAGCCTGTATCAGAGTGGCCATTGGGGAGGGAAAGGAGACATGTGGTCGAAGCCCGGGGGTTGGCGCTTCCGCACAGCCATCAAGCCGACCCGCAGCCCCCTCCGCACCAAGCGGGAGATCTCACCGGTGGGGACGTGCCCTGCGCCTGACGGCCGAGCCCACTGCCTGCTCCTCTCCCCAAATCCTCTTCTCCAGCTCTCCAGCTCCCTGGGGAGGATGGCGATGGGCAGGGACGAAAGGCATGGGGATGCAGTTGGGTGCCGGGAAGCCGAAGAATAGCAGGTGAGGCACAAGGGGGCCGCGCGCAGCCCGTGGGGGCAGCCGGGGTGGCGGTCAGACGTCGGGACCCAGTGCATCCCGGCAAGTGCGGCGGACGGTGGTACAGATTGCACCGCCGCCTGGCCGCCTGGCCGCATCGCGCCTGTGGCGAGGCCTTGCCCCCAACCCCTGTGCCACCTTTGGGTGGAAGGCCAGGCGGGCCTCCCCAACTGCGTCCGTCACCATCGCCAGAGCCTGCTACATGTGGGCGAACGGGAAGGGAGAAGGGGGAAGGGAGAGGTCGGCCCACCACGGCGACTAGCGAACCGCAGCCTCGGTCCGAACCCGGCAGTTGCAGCTCCAGCCATCTGTACCACCTTGACCAAGCCCGCAAGACGCCGGCGCATCCAAGACGCGGCCGGGCTGTGCGCTCCCCCACTGTCTGCATGTGATGCCTCTGCCCTCCTGTGCTGCTTGCCCTCCCTGGCCCTGCCTGGTCCTCGGGGCGGACGAGCATCACACCAAACTGGCCGCTCAAGTACGCCTGCGTTTGGGGACAGCAAGGGGTAGAAGGGTGTCTGCGTACCGGTACTACATATGCTACACTTGTGCAGTGTGTTGAACTGTGTGCAACAATCGTGGACCGGTACGTCGTACGGCAGCGCTGGGGCACATGCTGGCGCATCTGGCCTTGGTGCTGCCAGACACCAAACAAGCAGGCCGTCTCGTCCGAAGCGGCCAGCGCCCCTCGAACCCCTGACGGCCTGCGGCCAACCGCACCGTGATCGTGGGCGTGCCGCTCAGGAAAAGGCCCCCGCGGGGAAGCCCGGGTCGCCGCCCTTCCAGCAGAAGTCCATCACGGCCGCCATGCCTTTGGCGCCTGCAGCGTTGGCAAGATTTTCGTGTGTCGGGTGGGGGCGGCGTACCGTGTGAAGCAGGTGAGCTGCATTGAGGGTCGCCCGCTGCCAAGTTGTCGATGTGAGCCAAACCGAAGGAAGCATGGCGAAGGCTCCTCTCTGCACCAGAGGAAATCTCCCTGCTATGCGCTGTGCCAAGGGCAGCCGACTGGGTTGTCGGCAGACCAGGGGTAGCCACGCGGGCACCACTCAGCAACTGGGCTGTGTCCGCCGCAGGCACCTTCTCTCGACCCTATACTCAGCGCTATGGACGGGAACAAGTGGTGCGCGATTCCGGGGCAGGCAGGGGACCAGGGGTCGTGTCGCCAACCAGCCTTCCCCAACGACCAGGGCTGCCCCAGAGCCTTCATAACAACAACATTTGCCACACGGATGCGTTTAAGGTGGTCGGGAGGCCTCTTACGTGTGGTCTAGCTGGCTGCGATTCTGCGCATGCCAACCACCGACTTCCTGCTGAGGGCTTTACGGGTACGTCTTAGCGCTGAGCTTGTATTTATTTAGGTGTGTGAGGTCTAGTTGTCACGTATGATGCACGCTTCGCGTATCTGTGGCGACATGCACAAGCATGCCGCGAATGCTGAGTGAGATATGCCCCAGCGCTGTTTGACAAGTCGCATTATGTCATTTGAATCCAACTATGCAGACTGGGCGCCGGTTGCGCAGACACACACAGATCCCGCCACGAACCCACCCAGCCCCTACTGCCCATCAGCCCATGAGGACCCGCGCGGCGCGTGGAGCTGCGGAATGGCACAGGAAGGGATGCACTGCGCTGGTATGTGGGGCTAGGAACAGGTCAAACCAGCTCCTACCAGCTGCACTGGCAGCGCGGTCAGCAGCAAAGACGCCACCGACTGACGGTGCACCACACCCCGAGTCCACGACACGAAGCACAAGGACTGCCCCATCATACAGCATCTGTTCGCAGCGATGCACTGAATCTTGTAGTGTCCCAAGTAGCGAGTAGCAAGTTGCATATAGCCCAACTGCTATGGAGGAGCTTGTGGGACCGCTGCAGGACGTCTTTCAGTAAGCCTCAGGCCTTCGAATCGCTTGGGTATGGCTGGGCAGCAAAGTGAGTCGCCGTGTGTCGCAGGGACCTGAAGGTGAAATGGCGCGAGTTCCAAAGTGCAGAGCCCTTCCTGCACGTTGTTCAAGGCTTCATACATGCAGTTGACTGGCGGGTAGGCACCCGCGACGACGCGCAGAAGGCTGCCGCGTCGATCCAGCTGGCCCTGCCACACCGCTGCCGCCCTGGTGCATTCTACATTCAACGATGCAATCCAACGCAGGAGCCATGGATTATCGGGGTACTTGTCTTTCACTTGGTCATGCTGCTGATGGCATTCACAACCAAGAAAAACACCGCGGTCCAGTCCACGCTGTTCATCGTCGCAGGTCAGTCATGTCGTGATGGTCGGAACGCTGGGGGGACTGGGCTTTCTGCCAGGTTGCTCAACCCCCGTCAACCTGAAACCCGCAAGGCGTGTAATTACCCGTTGCCGCAGCCGCCATCGTGTTCATGTCGGAGCGGCTCAATGCCCTGGGCCGCCAGCACTGGCCGCGCTTCGCGACGCAGAACTACTTTGACCCCACGGGCGTCTTCATGGCCGTCATGGTGTCGGGTCCCCTGCTCTTAGTCATGTTCGTGCTGCTAGTAAGTTCACGTCGAGCGATGCACCAGGTTTTCGAGGGCTGCGCTGCCGGGTGGCCGTGCCCGAGCAGACGGGCCTGCGGGTCGGCCCTGGCGGCCTGGCCCATCCTGTCAGTCAGCGCCGCCACCCGCCCGCCTAGTACCTTGCTGAGCAGCCAGCCTGGCATCCTTGCAACAGCAGCTGCGGCCTTGTCCCATGTCGTGCCACCTCCTCTCCCCGCCCCACCCCCCAGATCAACTACCTGCTGGGCTGTGTGGCAATGCTTGTAGAGGCCAAGAAGAAGGAGCTGCGGTACCGGGCGAGGCAGAAAGCCAAGCAGGCCAAGGAGGGGGCGCAGGGCAAGCAGGGGACACAGGAGACGATGCCGGAGGCAAAGAAGGACAAGTGACGCTGCGAAGCGGTGCAGTTTGCACAGCCACGGCGTAAGCTAGCAGCGCGTTGCCGGCCGCGGTTGCAGTTGGGTGCTGCTGGGTAGGGCTGCGGGGGCGGCTGTGGCCGCGGGAAGCGCTGGCGCCGTATTGCCGGGTTGTCGCATATCGATGTGTTCATTCATTAGTCGAAGTAGCACGCCCTTGTATGTACTGTGCAGGTTAGGGACGACGGTGAAGTATATGATCCTGCGCGTTAATTAGGAACGACGCGGGAGAGTCAGCAACGCCGGTCGCGCTGCTCGAACACACCTGGCCAGAGCGTATCTGTGCTGGCGAATCCGGCAAGGCTGCTTGCGTGTGGGCAGGCCCGTCCCAGCTCCGCGCAGAAAGGGATCAACCTGTGAAGTGGCGGAGCGAAGCGGCAGCTTGGTTAATCCGCCTTCAAGCCATCGATGCAGCGTTGGGCAATGCAGGCCGTTATGTTTGCCAGCATGTCGCCGCCGCGCGCTGTAATATTGCTTGGACGAAGCGAGCTCAGGCCGTAGGGCAACAGGGCAGATAGCCTGGCGTGCTCGCCCGTGAGCCCGCAGACGGTCGCGTAAATCATAACAACATATGCGTAGATATCGTGCGTGTACGGCAACATGTACGGCGATGTGTTTAGCGATGTGTGGAGGCTGGCGTACGGTCTACACTGGGGCTCGTACCTTTCTTACCCATGTCACCCCAAGTCAACCGACGTGTTGGTGTGGCGATTAGAACGCGTCACAACACCCAACGCGTCACAACCAACACGTCACGAGTAGTAGTTTTTTCGCCGCGACGGCCGAGCTAGCGAGGCGGCCCGGGGTCGTATCCAGTCAATGCGGACTGGCAGTCTGGCACTGGTTGCGCCTGGTGGCGGCGGTGACCCTGAGTGTTGGTCAGATCTTGAACGGAACCTTGAACCTCGTGGGGCAGGGACCAGGGAGCCACCACGGTCTTGAGGCCTGCCGACGAAGGGCGCCGGCGGCAGAGGCTAGGAGCTGCTACCCTAGAAGGGACAACCGGAGTCCGAAAGTCAGAGTCTTCAGCGAAAGCGAAAGCGGAAGCACTTGAAGCGTTACAGCTTGTCTCTAGTCCACTCCTGTTGAGTGCTGGGATTCTCCAGACCACTCTACGGTAATGTGTTGAGTGCGCCTGGTAGGCATGGTATTCGTCTGCCGGTAGGACCGCTGGTCCCCTGAAGCCCCTGCCGCTGGCTCTCTGTCTATGCATGTCCGCTTTCTTTGTGTACAGTGATACAGCCCCTGGCGGTGACAGGAACTATGCCGGCTCGGCGGGCTCGGAGGTACCACGGCACACAACTTACAACCGTAGCATGGCCAGCGCCAAGCCCACGCAACACGGCTCACATGTCACGCTTGTACCGCAATATTCTTGACAAGTGTGGAGTCTCAACACGCTCTTCGCTACTTAAAGATAGGATAGCCAATCAAGGGGATACGACAGCTGCGGCGGGCTATGCCGAATGCAACAACGTACAACACGCACAGGCTGAGCAGCGGCCAGCTGCCTTGCTACGTGATCGGCACCCCATGGCCTAGCCAGAGTCTCCATCAGGGCAGCGGCCCCGAACCCCTACGAGCAACCCAGGCCAGCGCCCGCCCAACACTACCGATGGCATCTTTCGTAGGACAACGCTTACAAACACATAGAGCCTGTGCCGCCACCCAACCGCGCGCCGTAAGTGTATCACCGCCACCGCCCATAACCGTACCTACAACACTTCGCGGCGCCGCAATCAATGCAACAACAAAAGCCAAGCACTGCACAAGTCAAAGCCGCCCCGCTACACGTATCGCATGCGAGCTGCTCCAGACCCAGCCCTGCAGCATGGTGACAAGGGGCCCACCGCAGCACGCACACGCTTCCGTACAGACGTGGAGTCGAGCACACCGCGGCACGCCGCCACCCGAGCGCCGAACGACCCCCCAACCTGGGGCCTCGTCGCGACACCCACCCGCCGGGCTCACAGCCGAGGGCCGCCGTCGCGTCATGTCCCGCAGCAGCCCGCCGCCAAACAATACCCAGCCCCTGGGCAATAAAGAAGAGCAAGTGCCTGTGGTGTTGTGATGACCGGTACTCCCGCAGACTCCGGTGTGCGCCAAGGTCGGCCGCGTATCGGTGTTTCAGGTTCACAGTAGCCGCCGCAGCCCGTCAAGCAAGGCCAACCGCCCGTACCACCTGCAGTGAGCCGCCCCACCCGTCGATGCAGTCCACAATGCCAGGCAGCAGAGGCAGGCAGCTACTGCAGCGCCCGCCGCAACCGCAGTGCTTGGCCCAGCGAAGTCCAGCCCTCCGGGCTTCAAACACCACCGGGCCCCAACTCTTCGGTAATCACTCCAACCCGAGTCCCACCCAGCGCCATCCCTACCTATACTTGGCTTCACGCCCATCTTCCCATTCCAAACCACACGCTACGGATCCGTCCTCAGCAAGCCCGCTTCCCTGTGCCCATCCCCCTCCGCCTTCATCGCCCCAGCCTGCCCCTCACCCGGCCGCTCCCCCGCCGCCCAGTGCCACTCCAGGTGCCGCCCCTCCAGCCCCGGCCCCGCGGCGCCGCCCCAGCTCAGCCGCACGCCGCCAGCGCTCCACATGCGGCCCAACCGCCTAGCCAGCGGCCCCGCCGGCAGCAGCGGCTCCGGCTCTCCGGCCACCTCGCCCTCCGCCTCCAGATCCACCGTTGCGGGTTCCTGGTATGAGTCCTCGGCTGCCAGGGGCGGCGGCAGGGACGCAGCGCCGTTCGCTGCGATCCCCAAGTCTCCGACCACTGCGGCGGCGGCGGACTGGCCGTCCTCCAGCGGCAGCGCCAGCGAGGGGCTGAGCGGCAGCTGCTCGGAGTAGCTGACGGCGGCCGACGGCAGTGGCGGCGTCACAGCCGCAGCGGCCTTGAGCGCCGCCACCCGTCGCTGAAGCGCCACCACCGGCAGCACCGGGGCCTTGGCCGGCGCAGCCGCCATTGAGGTAGGTGTGCCGCCGTTGCGCTGATGCAGCCGCTCCGCCGGCAGCCGGGCGGAAGCGCAGCGGTGCAGGCCCGCCGCCGGCACCGCCGGGCCGAGGCGGCCGGGCTGGCAGGTGGCAGCAGCGGTGATGGCGGCGGCCGCAGGGTTGCTCCTCGGCTGCTGGCGCTGGGCGCGGAGGGCGCGGGCCGCCGCGCGGGTTAGGAAGGCGTCGGCAGAGCGCAGCCTGTGGAGTTGGGGTGGAAGGACGAGCAAGGAGCCGCAGGGTAGCTACGTGTCAGGATGGCTCTTCGAGGGCGGCGCACCAAGCGTTGAAGAGTGGGCATGTGTGCCTGCACATGCCAGCGCCCCGGCCGCAGCGGCTCACAGGAGGGGGCCCCGGCTCGTCAGCCCTGCTGGCCGCTCGCGGCTGACCTGCCGCCCTTCTCCCTCCTCCCGCGCCATCTGCCTTCCCCCGCCCTCACGCCGCCGCACCTGCTGTGCGCCAGCAGCAGCTCGCCGTACGCCACCGCCGCCGCCTGCGCCACGGGGTGCGCCGCCCCCAGCGCCTCCGCCCGCAGGTCTGTCAGGCTGAGCAGCAGCGGCTCGGCAGCCGCCCACAGGCCCAGCCCCGCGCCGGCCACGTGGGCTAGCAGGGCCTGGGCCTCCAGGGAGGGCTGCCCGCAGGCGCCGTGGGCCTGGGGGTTGGGAGGCAGGAGGGTCGGGCTGACACGACGAGAGGCAGTCGGGGTCGCCATGCACAAGAGCCTTGCCTAGCAGGGGTGCGGCTTATGCTGCAACAACCTGCCGGCTCTGACCCCAACCGCACCTGCTGGCGTGCGGCGAGCGCCTTCTTGCCCCACTCCCAAGACTGGTCCCACAGCCGCTGCAGGGGATCCATGTCGTTATCGGTGTCGTCGGCAGCGCTCGCGGTCCGGGCCTCGCCCTGCGCCCCCGCCGTGCCGCCACTGACTGGTGCGCAGGCCGCCTCTCCGCACATTGCGCCCGATGCCGCGACCGCCGCCACCGTGACCGCCGCCAGCAGCGCCGCCTCGCCGTACCGCAGCCGGTCGGCAGCGGGCCCCGGCGCCTGGTCGGTGGCGAGGCCGCCTTTCACCACGACCTGCGGCTCCGCGCCGTTGTTGGCAGCGGCGCCGTCGGCCAAGGCGGCGGTCGGTACAAAGGCTGCCGTTGGCAGCGCCGTCGGCGGCGGCAGCCAGCGCATGACGTCCTCCGCGACACCGGCGGCGGCGGCCGGCGTCAGCGCCCTAGGCGCCTCGGCCTGCGCCCGCTCCTTGCGGTGCGAGGTAGCGCTGGCGGCCTCCGCGTCCGCCTCCTCTGCCAGCAACCACACCCGCAGCAGCGCCTTGCCCACCTCTGCCAGCACGGCCAGCTGCCGCTCCGATGGCTCTACTGCGACCTGCGGCTGGGGCTGCTGGCCGTCCGCGGCCGCGCTCGGCGGAGAGCCACGCAGCAGGGCCGACCGCGCGGCGGCGTAGGCTGCAGCCAGGGGTGCCAGCGACGCAGCCGCCGTCGCGGCGACGGGCGGGCACAGGGGCGGCGCCACCGAGGGGACTGGCAGCGGCAGCGGCAAGGCCTGGGGCGCGGCGTCTGAGGGCTGCTGGGGCTGGGGCTTCTTCGGGCCGGGGGCAGGCGCCAGGAGGGCCCATGGGATCACCGCCGGCGCACCCCAGCCGTCGGCAGGCCGGGGTACGGGTGCCGCGGGTGCTGCCGGGGTCGCGGGCCCCATGATCGCAGCTGCCGAGGCGAAGGGCGTCAGGGCCGCCAGGCGCACGGCGCAGCGGGCGCGGGCTGCGGCCAGAGCGGCGGCCGCCAGGGCAGGCCGTGCGTCGGTGGGCCCCTGCGGGCCTCCAGCTTCCGCCGCCGTCAGCGCCTGGTCGTACGAGCGTACGGCACCGTACAGCAGGCCCTTGGCCTCCTGTACCGCACCTTGTAGCGCCAGGGCCTCGACCACCAGCTGCAGCCGCTGCTGCCCTCCGCTGCTGCCGCTGGCGGTGCCAACGTCCGCGACGCCCGCGGCAAGCTCAGGCCGAGCCGGGGGCTGCAGCAGCGCCACAGCAGCCGAGACCGCCGTCGCCGTTGCTGAGTAGTCGGCGGCCGTCAACGCTGTGACGGCGGCCAGCAGCTGCGCTCGCGCCGCGATCAACGGCGCTGCGGCCCCCTCAGCCAGCGCCGCTGCCTCGGCCAGTTGCGCCGTCGCCCCTGATGGCGGCTCTGCGGCAGCGGTGGTGCCCGCCGCCGCCAGGGACTCTGGCGCCGCCAGGGTCAACCACGGCGCGCTGGCGAGCAGTGCGGCGGCGCCGTCGGCGGTGCAGCTGGGCGGCAGCGACGCCTCCGCTGCGTTCAGCAGCTCCATCGCCCGACAGACGGCCACCTCTCGAGCAGCAGCGGCGTCGCTGACGTCGCCGCCGCCCTGGCCCTCGCCTGTGCTGATGCCACCGCCAGTGCTGATGGAATGACCCAGCCGCCCAGCAAACTCCCGCAGCGCCGCAGCCAGTGCCATGTTATCGTCGCCGCCGCGGGGCACCCAGGCCGTCAGTGCCGCCGCCAGGCCACCGAGAGCCGCCGTCGCGTCGGCGACAGGCGTCAGCGCGCCGCTCGATCCCGCCGCCTGCAGGACCGCTGCCGCCAGCGCCGCTGCCGCCGGCTGCAGCGCTGCGACTGCCGCTGCAGGGTTGGGCCGCGCCTTGGCTTTGTCCGCAGCCGCCCGCAGCAGCCCGGCCAGCGCCCGCACTTCCACGGCTGCATCTGGCCAGAGGGCCGCGGGCGATGCCACCGGGGCCGCCGGCTGCTCGGCCGCAACAGGCCCAGGCGCCGAGAAGGCAGCGTGGCGGAGGCGGTCCGTGGCGTCCGTCAGGAGCCGACACAGGGCAAGGTCGGCGGCGCCGTCCGCACCGATCCGAGTCCAGACGCCGGCACTGCCTCCCCGGGTGCCACGGCGGCTACGCCGGCCTGTCGACGTGCCGCCATCGTCGCTGCTGCCGCCGCCGTCGCCGGCAAGGGTGCGCGAGCGCGCTCCCAGACCTGGCGCCATCATCGACGCCAGGCCCCCAACCACGTGCTCCGGCACGGCGACCAGCCAACCGCCGCTGCCGTCACCGCGGGCCGCCGCCGCCAGTGCCACAGCCGTCGCCGCCGCCGCCGCCGCCTGGGACTGGGCCTGGACGCTGAAGCTGCTGCCCCTGCTACAGCCAGCGCTGCCGACGCTGCTTCCCCCACAGCCGCTGAACCGGGGACTCGGGGGGCCGCCGGACACGTCCACTGGCGAAGAAGGGCCGTGGCAGGCGTCGGCGACGCAGGCGTGCCGGAGGCCGTCAGGAGCCACCGCCGCCGCCACCGCCGGGCCAGCCGGCGACGGTGCGGCCATCGTCGCTGGCGCCACAGCCGTCAGCAGCCCCGAGCACAGCAGATGCAGCATCAGGGTCCATGAGTCCCCTCCGCCGGACGGCGGCGCACCGCCGCTGCTGTCACCCTGCCGCGCCGCCGCCGCTACCGTTCGCACCGAGCCGCCTCCCTGGCTACCGTGGCGGCTGCTGGCGCCGCCGCCACTGCGCACCCCGCTGGCGCATGGCGGCGGCGCCAGCCGGGAGGAGCTCCGCCGCGACGCCGCCGCCAGCACCGTCGCCGTCAGCGCCTCAGCCGGCAGCGGCAGGCAGCCGGCGCCGGAGCCGGCACGCGGCGGCCGGCCGTGCTGATGCGCCCGGCTGGCTGCCGAGGGCGAGGAGGCCCCGGCGGCGCCGCCCAGGCTGCCGCCGCCACGGCTGCGGTGAGCGGGGCAGGCAGCGCCGCCGCCACTACTGCCGCGAAAGAGCGGGTTAGCAGCCCGGCGGCGCCAGGGCTGCGTCCCGGCGGCGTCCTGCAGTGCCACCGCCAGCGCCGCCGCCGCCTGCGCGCCCGTCAGCGGCGCGCCGCGAGGCGCCAGCGCCGCCAGGGCTGCCAGTGCGGCCAGGTGGCAGGACGGCAGCACGCGCAGCGAGGCCTCGGCGCAGGCGGCGCGGGCGGGAGCGGCGCCAGCATCGCTGTTGCCTAGCGCTGCGACGTCAAGGGGCGGAAGGCTACGGGCGTGCCGCAGCCGGGCGCCCAGCGCGGCGCGCTCCAGGGCCGTGAGCGCTCGGCCGCGTGGCGCTGCCGAACCCCCAGGCAGGGCAGCGGCTGGCTGCTCAGCTCCGTTGCCGCCCTCGCTGCAAGTGAACCAGGTGCTGCGTTTTTGTGCATTGGGTGAGCGAGGGCGGCACGAGGCGTGCGTCAGATTGGGCGGCAGGGTTGTGCGGGTCAGGGCCGGTCGTGTGCAGTTCCTGCCTGGCTCGGGATGGCAGCCAAGGGAACCCGATGCTGAGTAAGCCGGTAAGCCTTCGCGAGCGCGAATGGGCCGCCGCAAATTTTGAACTCGCCGTCGTTGCCGTAGGCACCACTGCGAGCCGCGCGTGCTCACCCGTTGATGACGGCAGTGATGGGCCCCGAGTCGTTAAGAAGGTTTGACAGGCCAGGGTAGATGCAAACCCACTTCGTTGCGGCAACGTCAATTTCCACTTCGTGTCTGTTGTCGTGGGCGTCAGCGGCGAAAAGCAACGCATCCTCGCGCCCATCCGGCGCTTCTTGCGCAGGCAGATACTCTGCTACGAGCATAATGTAGCTAGTCTGCTTAACGATGAACGCGGGTGTGCACAGTAGGGCTTCTCAGCAACGCGCTACAGCACTCAGCGGGCAACTTTGCGCACCCAGGCCAAGGGGTAACAGCCATAGGGCATGAACATATCAGATAAAAGAAAACTCGTGTGTGCTTGGAAGGCGCAGGCCACGGAGTCGAAGCGACGGACCTGTAGCGCGCGGCAAAGCACGACAACGCCACCGTACGGAACTCGACACTAGAGATAAACTTCCTTCATGCTTGAACTTTGTACCCCGATCTTCCTTATTTCGCTGGTGCCTCTTGCAGTTGTGGCGGGGGACAGCGATGGGCTGTCGATGTTTCGGCTTCCGCCTGGGATCGACATAGCAATTGCTGGCGCAAAGCATTGGTCTGTTCTGTTCAGTACTGATGTTGTATGCGCATTGCGGCCGGCGCACCGCCTTCGGCACACCACCCAATCGCGCGTTGCGTCTCGCCGCGAAAAACGGTTTCGCTGCGCTCCGCTTGCTTAGTGCAGCCGTGTGCCGCACGGCCGCCGTGTGCCGCTCGCCATTCATACATCTCTCCCTGCTGACTGAACGTTACCCGCAACCTGCTCTCCAGAGGGGGGCGAGCAGGTCACGGAGCAGGTTACGACGTATTACGATCCCCCTGCGTCTCCCTGCTGCCCTCTCACTTCGCTCACACTCGCCTGCGCGCGTGTGATGATACGCTGAAGCCGAGGACACATCCCGACCAGCTGCACCGTGCCCCACTTGTGCGCAGGGCTCTGTTGACTGGTGACCTGGTAGCCAACAAGCCACGAACGGAGCGCACCGCCGTGTCTGCGAATCCAACCCCCCACGCGATACGGCATCGTCTGTACCTAGGCCGCCGGGGAGGGCCCGACATCACGAGCCCGCAGGCGACAACTAGGAAACCGGCACGGCGCCATTGACCGTCACCTTGGCCTAGCCAGCGGGCTTGAGCCAGGGCGCTCACCATGCCAACACCTTCGGCCTCCAGGCCAACACCGCACCCCCCCTCCCCCACCCCCCACCAGAACACGCCCAGCCCCAACCAGGAGCCCCAACCACTTTCCAGTTCACACGAAGAGTCAACTGAACGCAATGCGCGCTGCCATTGTGGGATAGCTCCCACCACGCCATGATCAGCCCTTTGCAGCCAAGGGTGATGCCCCGACAGCAGGGTGCCCGCCGCATCACAATCCCACCCCGCTCGCTCATGCCAGGACGGTGACCCTTGCCTTCCATGCTTGGCCCATGTGCTTCCCTGATCACCCTGTGTCCTCGGACGCGCCAGGCTCATCTCCGTACTTCTTGGCGTTCACAGGCAGGTGGCCAGCTAGGCTCGGCGGGTCTTCGAGTGCATCAGCGCAAGCGAAGAACAACAGTTGGAAACAGCGCTGATGGACACATTCGCGGTCGCGGCCTGCCGTGTCACGTATGTGAGGAGAATGGAAGTCGCTCATGGTTGACAGGCCGCTCGCCCAAGGCGACGTATCCAGTGCCGATCGCCTCAGGTCTCACCATCAAATCCACGGCTCCTGCGGCCAACCCGCCAGCACGCATCACCATCTTGCAGCCGCGCTCACCGTCCAGCCCCAGCTGCACGTGAACTCTAGGCAGCCACACGGTACCTGCCACCGCCCCCATCCTGCACGTGCAAACTCTGTCCCGCTCTGTCCCAGCCTCTCCATCCTACCCCGCTCACCCCCTACCCCTCTCCCCGTTCTCCCCTCTCCCCCTTCTCCCCCTTCTCCACCTCTCCGCCTCTGCCCCTGCTTGCCGCCCCTCACTGCGCCGGCGCGGGTGCCGCGACCTCGCCCGCCGCCTGCGCCGCCGCCTCGGCCGCCGCCTCCGCCGCCTCGGCCGCCGCGATGCGCGCGGTGCGGTCCGCGATGCGCCGCCTCAGCGCCGGCACCAGCTCCGCCACCGCCACCTCCTCCTCCACGTGCGCGTCCATGTCCTGCGGCCCGGGCGGCGGCAAGCGAGCGAGGAGGGCAGGAGGTGGGAAGCGCGTGTGATCAGTAAGCAGTAGGTGGGATGGAATGTTGCAGTTCGTGTCGGTTAGCATTCACTACCCTATGCCTGGCATCCCGCTTTCCCCACGCCTTAGGAGTTGCCTTCCTGCCTCCCTCACGCCCTTTCCCGCGGCCTCCCTCCCCGTTCGCACCTTGATCTTGACCACGCCCCGCGCCAGCTCGTCCTCGCCGAACAGCACCATGAACGGCACCCCGTTCTCGTGGCAGAAGCCCAGGTTGTCGCCCATCTTGGGGTTGGGCTTGTAGCCGAACTCGGCGGCGATGCCCTCCGACCACAGCTGCGAGGCCAGCTCCATGCGCCGGACCTGGGGGCGCGGCGCCGGGCAGGGCGGCGGGAGGATCAGGGAGGGAGGGGCGGCTGGATACCTGCATGGAGGAACAGGGGTGGGAGGCCTGGGTGGCCTGGCCAAGAGGGGGCGCAGAGCGAGGCCCGAGGAGGAGGAGGGTGCCCAGCCGTTGGAAGCCCAGCCACCCGTGCCGGCCTGATGTTGGGCAGCCCTGGCTGCGTAGCCCCTTTGTGCCCCAATCCCGCCCGCCTCCCCTCAGTTCAGACCCACGTCCCCTGCCCCCTGCTCCCTGCTCCCCTCCCCTCCCCCTCCCCCCCACCTGCATGCCGTTGCCGATGGACGCCACAAGCACCTCGGTCTCCGTGGACCGCAGCGGGCGGCCGCAGGCGGCGGCGCGGTCGCGCATCTGGGGGCGGGGGCAGCACGGGACGCGACGGGGAAGAGGCGGGGAGGCGTGGGGAGTGAGGTGCTGGGCAGGGGAGGGGAGGGGATGCGGCACCTGCCCAACAGCTCCCCATACCTGCTGCACCTGCACGCCCTAGCTGCGGCCCACCCTGGCCCCCACCCTGGCCCCGTGCCTGCCCTCGTCCCTGAACCATCCGCCCTCCTCCCTGCCCCCCCCCATACCTGCTGCTCCATGATGGCGAACACGCGCTCAATGCCGATGCTTACGCCCACCGCGGGCACGTCCTTGCCGCTGAACATGCCCACCAGCTTGTCGTAGCGCCCGCCTGGGAAGGGGCGGGAGGGGGAGGGGGGAGCGGGACGGCGGAGGGGGGCGGGTTAGGGTTCGTGTCACGCCGGAGGGAAGGGGGACGTGGCGCAGGGAGCAGAACTTAGGGGACACGGCTCCATACGGACGCCTGCCGCCTCCGCTCGCTGGCGATGCATTCCCCCTGTTTCTCCTCCGTCCCTGCCGGCCCTCCCCTGCTCACCCGCGGCGATGGAGCCCACGTTGGCGCCCTGCAGCACCGCCTCGTAGATGACGCCCGTGTAGTAGTCCAGCCCGCGGGCCAGCGACAGGTCCAGCGAGAGCGGGCCCAGCGAGTTGGTGGCCTGGGCCGGTGGGCGGGGGCGTGAGGGTGGCAGGAGGTGGGTGGCCGGCGGAGGGCGGTGTGGTAGAGGAAGCAGAGCGACGGCCTGCAGGGACGTGTACGTTTCCCTCCCTCCGCCACTGCCCTCCCTTTCAGGGGCCCCTGCCGCGGGCCCAAGCACAGCAGACCGGTGCGACCGTTGCTGTTGGGACCGGGGCCGATCCCCTTCAAATCCGCCTGCGTGCGCCTCGTGATCCCACAAGCGCCGCAGCCCCTTCCCGCCCCTTCCCCCCGTCCCCCCGCCCCCACCTTGAGCATGTTGAACATGGTGGTCAGGTCGTCCAGCGCCGCCTTGCCCTGGACAGGAGGAGGTGCGGAGGGAGGGGAGCGCGGCAGCGGCGCGTGTGGGTAACGGCGTGTCTCCCGCACAGTGCCGCCCAGCGAGCCACCCCAGCATAACTGCGACCCTTACCAACCCAGTTCCTCTTTCTCACCCATGCTTCCCCACCGACCCACACGCAACTGCCCCGCTGACCCACCGACCGCACGACTAACCTCTGAATCGCGGCCCCCCACACGCGCCCCTCCCTTCACTCCGCACCTTGGGGTGCTGCGCCAGCGGGTGGTCGGGCGCCGACAGCTGCGCCACCAGCGCCAGGGGCTCGCCGCTGCAGGGGATGGGGGCCGGCGGCGGCAGGGGAAAGGGCAGCGGGGCGGTGGGGAAGCGTGCGGTGCAGCGGCGGAACGATGCGGCCGTCGTGCAGGGCACCCTCCCCTGCAGCTGGTGGCCCGCTGCCCACGTGCTGAGCCGCACACCCTGCCCCGCCAGCCCCGAACCTCGCTCTCTCTCGCCGCCTCGCTCCCTCCATGCCGCCCTCCCCCTCACCGCAGCCCCTCCTCCCGTCTCACCGCAGCACCACGAACTCGCCGATCTTGTCCGCCACCGCCCCCGGCAGCCCCTTGTCGTCCACCATCTCCGCGCGCACCGCGGACCAGGGCTCCTTGTCCAGCTTGTCGATGGCGGAGCAGATGGGCCGGAACTTCTGGGCGGGCACGCCTGGGGTTGGAGGATAGGGCCACGGGCCAGAACGGGGGCGGGTGTGCTCGCCGCCACGCCCCGTGCCCTGTGGCGCGGCGCGCCTCCACGGAACAATGAACGTTTCCCCCGCCCATTCCCCCTCCCGCCCCACCCACCCGCGATCTCCAGCATCGCGTCCAGCAGCCCCCGGTGGTTGACCTTGACCTCGAACCGCCCCAGCCGCAGCTTGGTCAGGATCTCCACCAGCACGCCCACCACCTCGGCGTCCGCCACCATGGCCGCGTACGCGCCTGGGGGCCGGGGGAAAGCAGGGGAGGGAGGCACGGAGCAGGGAGGGCGGGGAACACGAGGTGACACGGCGCCTTGGACAGGAGTTCGCACAGGGGACACCGTGAGGGCACTCTTAGCGAGGGGCAGGCGCGCATGCGGGGCGGGCGGTCGGGCCGAAGCCCGGCTATGCGAGTGACCCATTTGGTGCCCCGGCCCCCTCTCCCTGCACGACGCCTCCCCGGGAGTCCCTCACCCGCAATGTCAAAGTCGCACTGGAAGAACTCCCGGAAGCGGCCGCGGTTCATCTGGGGCTGGTCGCGGCGGTACACCTGCGCATGGGGCGGAGGGGAGGCGGACGGAACGCACGAGGGAGCAGACGGGGGTGCAGGTCAGGTCGTGGGCTGGGAAGAATGCGAGGGCGCGCCTAGACTTCCCATGGAGGGTGCGCCTGCCCATGCCCATGCACGGGAGTGGTTATCCCCAACTAGCGACCATGCCACCAGCCGACGCACGCCGGCCCCGGCCCCACCTTGCCGATGTGGTAGCGCTTGATGTTGCCGATGGAGTGGACCGCCACGTAGCGCGCAAAGGGCACCGTGAGGTCGTAGCGCAACGACAGGATCTCGCCGCCTGGGGGGAGGGGGTAGAAGCAGGGGAACAGCAGGAACATGGCGCGCGCTCTCTCCTCCCGCCCGCCACGACATCAGTGACCCGCATCCTTCGCCAAGCCTCCTCCCCTGCCGCCCCCTCACCCTGGTCCGCCAGGTCGTAGATGAGCTTGCTGTCCTCGCCGTACTTGCCCATCAGCGTCTCGCGCAGCTCAAACACCTGGGGTCGGGGGCGGGAGGGGCCGGCGTGCTAATGCGCCTGGCGTAGGGGGTGGCAGGGGAGGAGGCCTCCGGCCCCGCACACGCACACATCTCACCCACCGCCTGCTCTGCACTTGCTCACATAACCTCCTCCCACCTCCCATGCCCTGCTCAGCCCCCAGCCCGGCCCACCGGCGTGTCGATGGCGACGGCACCGTGGCGCTTGAAGATGGAGGTGATGGCGGCAAAGGCCTTCTCGCGGATGGCCATCTGGGGGGAGGAGGAGGGGGCCGGAGCGGGGAGGCGCGTGCGTCAGTCAGGCCGTTGGCCCAACCCGGCATGCGCCTCGACCTGCGCCCCTCCGGCCTTCGCGGCCCTCGCCACCCTGCCCGCCTCCCTCTGCACCTGCTCCGGCAGGAAGTCGCGGGTGCCCTTGGCGATCTTGGGCTTGCGGCGGGACTGGGGTGGAGGCATAGACGGGACGGGAGGAAGGAGGGGCGGGCTGAAACGCCAGGACATGCGGGGTGAGGAGATCGGCCGAGCACCGAAGTCCGCCACTGACCGTCCTCCCGCCAACACCCAGCATCTCTAGCCGGGAGAATAGGCCACCCCAATACACACACGCAGACAGTCACGCTCGCGTGCCCCCACCTGGTTTGCCTCCACCACGCTCCGCAGCTCGTCCAGCATCTTGCCCGCCGCGGCCCCCAGCGGCTGCAGCGCCTGGCAGGACCCGCACCACGCCAGCGGCAGACGCGAGGCAGGGCCCGAGGCGGCGGCGGGGGCGGCGGCAGGAGCAGCGGGGGCGGCGCCGTCCGCGGCGGCGGCCGGGGCCGCGGCGGGGACGACCAGGAAGCCGCCGGGGGAGCCTGAGGTGAGGGCGCAGGGGTTTTGGCAGACAGGAATGTGGGATACGGGGATCCAACAGCCACACCTTGGCCCTTGGCCCTGGGACCGGGCCTGCGCCAAACAGCGCGTGTGCTGCTTAAATGCCAGCGCTGACCGCTCCAGCACCTTGACCCCGTCACAGCCATACCTCTCGCCGCCCTGCACCCTCCGCCCTCACACCAACCCCTCAAACGCCTTGTCCGCCGCCGTCCGCCGCACGTGCGCCCGTATCACACGCTTCCCCGGGGCTCAGACCTTGCTTCCCGTCCCCGCTCCTTTCCCCCGCTCCACGCCCGCACCCCGCCTCACCCGCCATGTCCGCCGCCGCGCGCTCCACGTACGCCCGCACCAGCGCCGTGCCCTTGCCCAGCACCACGCCCACCCCGGCGCCGCCCTTGCGGTCCTTCTTGCCCTTGGCCTCCTTGCCCTTGCCGCCGGCGGCCTCCGGGGCGGCGGCGGCGTCGGGGGCCGAGGTGGAGGTCTCGGGAGGCGGCGCGGGCGCGGGAGGGCCCTGCGGCGGGCATTGACAGATGTCGGCGAGGTCGGCGAGGTCGGCAGGGCGGCGCTCCGTGCTGGTCCGTGGGCCGCGCACCCGCTTCCCCAGCCGCATACACTCTCTGGCAGACCGACATGGGCCTTCATGCCGGTCCCTGTGAGCCCCGCCGGTTTGATCCTCTCCCCGCACCGCACCGCACGTATGCAAAACACCGCAGGCACGCCCGGTCACAGACAAGGCGCACGCTGGGCCGTGGGCCCCCCCCACCATGTTGGGCTCCGGTAAGCCCCGCCGGCTTCTTGGTTTCCGCCCTCGAGCCGCCGGGCCCCGCATCCCTCAGCCCCTGAGGTGACACACAGCCGGAGGGCCCCACCTCGCTGCCGCGCCCGCCCTGCTCGCCCCACGAGGCCCACCTCGAGCGCACGAAGCGCCACCACCGCGGTCAGGGCCTCCAGCGACACAGCCTCCACCGCGGCCCGCAGCGCGCCGCACGCGGCCAGCGCAGCTTCCACAGCTGCGGGAAGGGGACGATGGGAGCGGGCGCGCGGGCCAGGAGTACGGTGAGAGGCGGCTGGCGGGCCGAGGCGCAACGCCCGGCGGGGTTAGAGGTTCTGAAGGGCTCGCGGCTATCTTCCGGCTTATGCACGGCCCATCACGCGTGCCAGCTGCCACCCTGGGCGCCAGCCCTTCTTCGAGCAACCCCACAGACCTGAGCCCGGTCCCTGCCTTCCGCCACGCCTCCAGCTGCCAGGCCCCCACAGCGGGCGATTGCGGGGGACGCACGGCGGTGCTGCGGCGGCCTGTCGCGCAAGGCGCCGCCAGCACATGCCCCCATTCGCCCGCTCCCCTCCCCTCCCCGGCACCACCCACCCCTAGCGCCCACCCACCCGGCGCCTCGCCGTCCTCCAGCTCCAGCAGCGCCCGCCCCACCGCCGCCGTGCGCGCCCTCGCCGCCGCCAGGCTGCCCTCCGCCGCCGCCAGCTGCTGGTCCAGCTCCGCCAGCACGCCCGCCTCCGCCACGCAGGCGCCAGCGGCAGCAGGCCCCAACCCGTGCGCCACGCCGCGGGCTCGGGACAGCGCGTCCCTGGCCGCGGCGGCCAGCGCGCGGGCCGTCTCCAGCAGCGTGGTGGGCAGCAGGGGCGAGGCCGCCACCAGGGGCAGCGTGCCCTGTGGGGTGAGGCAGGAGCGAGGGAGGGTGAGGGGCGGGGAGGCCCCACACGACATGCGCCCGCTTTCAGCCCCAGCCGCTTTCCCCGCGTCCAACCGTCCGTCACTCGCATCAAAACGTCCCTGGGCTTCCCCTCCTAGACCGCTGACAGCCCGGCCCGGCGTGCATCCGTCTGGCGCCCCTCCGGCCCCCTGCCCACCAGCGCCGCCTGCCGGCCCTGCCCCCACCTTGGGCGCCAGCGCGCCGCTCTGCACCTCGCTGCGCACCGCCGCGTAGGCAGCGGCCAGCGCCTCCGACAGCGCGCCCAGCCGCTGGGGAGGAGGGGAGCGAGGGCAAAGGTACAGTCGGCGAATACAGGGGACACGGGAAGCTCTGTTACCCTGCTGCGCGACAGGCTGCCTTCCCCCGACCTGACGCCCCTCTGTCACCAGGGACCAGGCCCTCCTGTACCCGCGCCCGTCTTCCCTCCACCCGGGCCAGTCCCGGCGCCCCGCACCTGGGGTGCGGCCGTGAAGGGCGCCAGCGCCGCCGGCCCCGCGCCGCGGTCCTTGAGCGTGTCCGCGCGCTTGCTGCCCTCCAGCAGCCCGCTCAGCTCGTCGGCGGCGGAGATGGCGCTCTTGTGGCCGCCGGCCTCCACCACGTCCGCCTCAAAGGTCTTGGTCTGCGGACGGCAACGCGGAAGAGGGTCAAGGGCTGGAGCAGGGTGGAGCTGGGTGGGGCCTCGGTGGGCGCGGTGCGCCAGCGCGCCAGCTCTGGCGGAGGCCGTCGCACGGCGGCAGCCCCATGGTGCCCCCCGCGCCCCTGCACCGTGCACCCACTCCGTGCGCTGCCTCGCCTGAACATCGCGCCGCCGTGCCCCCGGAGCCCATGAAGCCCCGCTGCCTGCCCTCGCACACCTGCATGCCGATGGCCTCCACCGACAGCGCCGCCGCCGCCGTGGCGATGCTGGCCAGCCGCCGCCCGCCCGCCACCGCCAGCGCGCCCAGGCCCGCCGAGGCGCAGCAGCCGCCGGACAGCACCGCCCGCTCAGTGGCGCTGAGGCCGGGGGGCGTCAGGGCGGCGGGTGCCAGCGCCTCGGACAGCTTAGGGCCGGACACGGCGGCGGACGGGTGCTCCGAGCCGGCGCCGACGGCCTGCGCGCCGACGGTGCCGCCGGCGCCGTGGCAGGCGTCCGCCAGACGCGACAGGACGTCGGCGTCGGTGGCCGCAGCTGGTAGAGCCGGCAGGACGTTGCGGTTCAGTAGCTCGGTCAGGTACTCGGCGACCTGCAGCCGCGTGCCGCTGCGGCCGTTCACGATAGTGAGCAGCCGGGTCGCGAGCACAGCGCGCGTTTGCTCGACGTCCAGCAACTGCTGCGGCGCAGCGGCACCGTCTTCGGCAGCCGTGAACGCCTCGGCCTGAAAAGACTTTGGCGCGGGCGATTCCTTCTTTACGCGCTCGGCGCCAGCTGGGTCCAGCGCCAGGACCAGTCCGCCCTGCGCGATCTTGACAACATCGTCCAAGCTGGGCTGCGCGCCAACACCGCCCACGGTGAAAGCTTTAGCCGCCATCGCACGCTGCTGATCGGGCTTGCTGAGGTGTTGCAGGCAGAATGGACTGCTGCCTAAGCAGCGAAATACATACGAGTAATCGCTGGTATTTGCAAGGGCTGCTAAGGGCCCACGCGCAAGCAGTAAAGTTTCAGCAGTCGCGAGAGGCGGACACAAAGAAGCAGAAAGCCAGCGACTTGCAACTCGAGCAGTCGCGCGCATCCGGGGGAAATGTTGCAGTTGGCAAGCCGTGGAGCCCTCGACGTGGTGATTTGCAAACCCAACATGACCCGCGTACCCCCGGCCGTCTCCCGGCGACCCCAGTGGCCCGGGAGGGGCTCGAGGCCCCCGTGTTGAGCATGTCGACAAATTCTATTCAAATATCGCAGTTCAAACGCTGCGCGGAAAGCACCGACACTTGCGAGCATCTGGCGCCATCGATGCTGTGGTAGTGGTGTGGGCACGCTCACACGCGTGTCCTTACCTACCTATGACCGCTACTCGGTGGCTTCGTCGCACCACGCGCTGAGCTGTTGTTGCTCAGGAATTGGATCTGCCCGGGTAACGGACTCCGAATAGCGGGGAAATGTAGGTACGGACAAGTGTGTGGGGATGCATATGTACATCGCCTCAGGTGAACGTGCGCGCCCTGTGAAAGGTACCTCAGACAACCGCCATTACTGGCAGCCCAGGGACTCTAAGACTAGACCGGTTGGATTGTCTGTGCTCGTGGCTGTCATGGGCTTCAGCCGCACTACATCCACCAACTGTTTGGCGGAGCTTGCTGCAGGCTAAGGGTTTCCAATCACAACCAGAAGGATGCCAGGAGAGGAACAGAGACCACCCTGCAACAACCGCTCTGGCACCCCGGGTGC
>BDDC01000481.1:4437-15235 GCA_001662425.1 Chlamydomonas sphaeroides
CACCCGCCCACCCCACCTGGTAGAACACGTGCACCAGGCCCTTGTAGAACATGAGGCCGTTGGGGTCGTTGAGCCTGGCGGCCAGGAGCGGTGGTAGTTGGCGGTTGGGCGGCCCCTGACGCAGCACCCGCGCCAGCGCACGGGCAACGCGCCTGCCGTGAAAGGGCTGCCCGGTCAGGCCCGCCGCCCCCGCTCCCCTGCTTCCCCACAGTAGCCACCCTGCTCCCTTCCTTGCACCCCGCCTTCCCCCTGCTCCCCTACCATGCCCACCCACCAGCCCCCGCCCGGCGGCATGATGTGGAAGCCCGGCCGCAGCAGCGCCACCTCGCGGGAGCTCAGGTTGTGCGCCAGCGCCCGAGGGCCCGCGGCGCCGCTGGCCGCCATGGCCGCAGTCGCAGCGGCGCCGCCGCCCGCCGCGGCGCCCGGGCCCACCGGGTCGGCGGCGGGGCCGGGCCGCGGCGGGTTTTGGCGCCAGGGAGCGACGGCCAGGAAGGTGAGGAGCACGGCGGCGGCGGTGAGGACTGGTCGAGGGGGGAACGGGTAAGGAGGAGGGGGCGGTCGATGGGGTGGTGGCAGGCCAGGAGCGGGTCACCGAAGGCCTCCTGGGCGAGGCCGCGATCACGCAGACGCCTGGGTGAGGGCTGCGGCAGCAGACTGGGCCCCCCCGCAGGAGGCTGCAGCTGGTGAGGGTGAGGAGGAGGCTGCAGCTGGTTGGGGTGAGGAGAGGCTGCAGCTGGTGAGGGTGAGGAGGAGGCTGCAGCTGGTTGGGGTGAGGAGAGGCTGCAGCGGGGCTGCGGCAGCCTCCTGCGGGTAGCAGGGGCTACGAGCCGCACACAGGCCAAGCAGAAGAAGAGAGAGAGCGCCCAGCCCTAATCACCCGTCATCAAGATGGCCCAGGTCGCCACGCCGCGGGGACAGCGCCGCTGCGCCCAGTCCAGCGCGGCGCGGGGCCGCGATAGCGACCGCGTTGGCGGCAGCGGCGGTGGCGGCGGCGGCGAGGACACGGGCAGCTCGGGGCCACCCGGCCCGCCGATGCCGCCATTGCCGCCGATGGTGGCGGGGGTGATGGGGGTGGACCCTAGGTAGCCGGGGGGCACCAGGGGCGTGGTCTGCGGCGGGCCGGGACTGGATGGAGACCTGCGGGAAGGATAGCGGGTGTGGGTATGGGGTGGGGGGGCAGTTGGGTGGGGAAGACCTGGGGGTGTTGGAGAGGGGAGCGGGTGGGCCATGGGGGGGAGGCAGCTGCCTGCTGCTGCTGCCCGAGCTGGCACCCCGTCCGACAAGTGTGCACCAGAGGTGTGACACGAAAGGGTGCCGCGTGAGCGTGCTTTGCGTGGTGCTGCTGTAGCGTTGAGGGCGTGAGCGTGGCCTCACCAGGGCTCGCCGACTGCGGCGGCGCGAAAGCCGCTCGCGGGGCCGGCCGGGGACGCGGCGCCGACTGCAGCGCCCTGCGGCTGCTGCGGCGCCGCCTGCGCGGACTGTTGCAGTGCGGCGGCCTGCTGCGCCTGCTGCTGCAGCTCCACGTCCAGAGATACATAGCGGCTGTTGCGACCCCCTGTAGGCGCCCACGACGACATGGCTATGGTATAGCGAGCAATGCAATTAAGACGCGTGTTGGAACCGTATGGCGGTGCTGTGCGGGCGGCGAACCGAAGGACCATGGACAGGCCCATGGGACACAGCACATGGAGGTTCACAGTTCCCGCACCCAAACATCCCGCACCTCTGACGCATATGTCAACCGGACCCGAGTTACCGCTGCTGTACACACCAGAGCTACGCCGCGAGTTGACTGACTCTCGCTGCCCTCAGCAGCGAACCGCCTCGCGCCCTTCAGTGCGATCTTAGCAACCAAATCACTATCGCTGTACCTTGGTCGAGGCGCGACGTGGTCGTCGAACGTCGGCCATCAGCAGCGATGCCGAGCCAACCTGGTGGAGTTATGGCCGCGGTGCACGACAAAGTCAGGTAAGATATCCAAACAACGTACAAGCGCAACCGCGCGGGTCGCTCGCGGGGTGTTGCATGCCGAAGGCTTTACGGGGGTCATCGCGCGTGAGTCCAGCGGCTAGGAGGCTGCCGGCTGCAAAGTTGTATGGTCGTGCTGTCCAGCCGTCGGCTGTCTTCCAGTCGATGTCCGGCGCCGGCGCTCGGCTTGAGCACGGACGGACCTCTCCACCCTCCTCGAATGCACCCCCCGCCCGACGGGCCTACCCCAGGAACTTTGTCCGTAACAGCGAGCAGTTCAAGCGCGTATGCAGCTCCACCTTTGACGCCCTCGACTATCGCTCAGCGGGCCGCGTGACGGCGGACGAGGTGCGTGTGATCAGGGGCTCGTGAGAGGTTCGGCTTGGCGAGCGGCAACCGGCGCCGGTCTTCTTCGCGCAGTTTCGCTGCGCAGTGATTGACGCCAGCAAAGGCGGCAGCTGCAGCGCCTGATGATGTGCTGCTGCCCGGCACGCGCAGGCGGCATCGTGCGTGGAGACCCTCTTCAGGGAGCTGGCGCAGGCGTGCAGCGACTATGGTGCGGCTCGCCGCCAGGGCGCAGGCGGGGGCCGCCCGGTCATGCCTATTTAGGTGACAGACCAGGGTTCCAGCTGGCTCTGAATTGCGCCGCAATGGGGCGGGAGGCCGACTGAGTGGCGCTGCCCGGTCCTGCCGCCATGCCAGATATACGACTGGACCCGCTGACGTCCGACGACGTCCGGCAGATCTTCCGGGTGGGTCACGGGTTCGGCAGTGCATATGCCGCCGCAGCGCTTCCACGTTGGGCTGTTGAGCGCGCAGCATCGCACGGCAGCCCCTCTCCGCCCTCTGCGTGCAAACGGACCCGTGGCCTGGGGCCTGCAGGAGCACGACTACGACTCGAGCCGCACCCTGGACCGCCAGGAGTTCGAGGTGCGTGCGCCGGCGGCCACCGACCAGCCTTGCCGGGGCCAAGAGAGCGGCCACAGAGCGGACCGCACCGCTGGCACCCTGGCCTGACAGCCACTGCTGGCAGCCTGGCGTGATGGCCTGGGGCGCCGGAACCCCAGGACACACGCCCTGGTTGGAGCTGACCCCCGCACGGCTCTCCGTCTGGCCTCGGCACGTCCCTGGCAAACCCTGGGTGGTCAGCCCGCCCGCCCCGGCAGCCCGGCTGCCGTATCGCCGACTCAGGCTCGCACCCTGGCCCCACTCCCAACGTGCCCCCCTCGCCCTGCGGCGGCAGGAGTTCTACGCCTCCGTCATCACCTACGCGGCGCTCAAGGCCTGCGCAGGCTTCGGACGCAAGTGGGTCGCGAACTCCGCGCAGCGGGTTTTGCTCGGACCCCAACCGTGCCTACTGTAGGCAGCCCACCAACGCATCGGCACGAATACACGCCTGGAAGCCCTGCGCCTCGCCCGTTGCCCGCGCGCCCGTTCGCATAGTGCCTAACCCGTTGCGCGCTGCCGGACGGCTGGTGCCGGTGTGCGACCCCAGGTACGGCACGGGCATCGCGGGCGGCATCGTGGGCGTCATGCTGATCAAGGCGGCGCTGCGGCGGCTGCCGGTGTTGGGCGCGGTGGCGTCGCCGCTGCTGGGGCTGCTACCCACCGTCCTGGTGAGGGGATGCGGGCACGGGGCCTGGGTCGGGGTGCTGCGTCAGCATTCATGCGACAGCAAGCTAGATCGCGGCCAGCCAAGGGTGGCGAGGTCGGCCGGCGGGTGAGGGGGCGGGAGGTTGGTGGCCGGGCGATGGGGCGGGACGGTGGGTAGGGCTGTGGAGGGCTGTGGGGGCCGACGGCCGCCACGAAAGGCGCTGCGACCTGTTGGGGCAGGCGGGGTGGGCGCCGGGCGACGCTAAGGGCAGGGGCAGTGGATGCGGGCCATAGCGTGCGGCAGCCCAGGCGAGGGATGAACACCTACCGACACGGCCATAATTATTGTTTCGAAACAGAACGCCAGACGAGCCAGACCTCCGCTGTGCTGTGCATGCTCGGCTCCCGCTCGCGGCCACGCAACGCCGGGAGGCCTGTGAGGCCTTAACCCCATGCCCTGCCCTACCGTCCCCCTGATGCCATTGCGCCCACCGTGTGTGACTGCCGCAGGTTGGCCCCGCCCTGGGCATTGCGGTTGCGTACGGCATCGGGCACAACGACTTGTTTGCGATACGACACAAGATCTTCCCGCCAAAGACGCAGCCGCTGCGGAGCTGAGCGGCTGGGCTCGCTGCCTGCTCGCGCCTTGCGTGCGCTGCGCTGGCAATGCGTCGGGCGGTCAGCGCAGTCATGACTAATTCCGAGGCCGCGTGGAGAGGTTTGACATAGGCGCGTACGCTAGGGTCTCAAGGGTAGAATGACGACGGTCTACTATGACGTGCTGGCTATTGCGTGATCGCTACGACATAAGGCTGGGATGCTCCCGTGAGGGCGACAGCGCGTTGGAGCAGTGGTGGGACGTTGGGGTTGGGCAGGAGGCGGAGCCGGCAGGAGAGACTCCCCTGAGATGAGGGCGCGTGACCGGACTGCAGCTGCAGGTCGGGTGCAGGTGAAGCGGTCAGTGGATATGTTTGTTGCAGCAACTGAGATTGATGAGGCACTGGATGCATTTGGTTCGTGCTCGCAAAGGAAGTGAAGGCGGCAGGGGAATGGACACCAGGGGAGCTCCCCTGATGGACACGATGCGTCCTTGCCCTTTCCTTTCCCCTTCACAACGGTGCTGTGCAGGGGAGCTTCCCTGATGCAGTGATGCTGTGTTCCTGCCTAGTACCGTTCTCCATGTGAAGCTGTTAAGATGGTATGCCAACGCTTTCAGCCCTTTCCGCCACGAGCACCCCGCACTCCGTTATCCCAGATGTGTGGCCACGGCACAGGCCTGTGCTGGGGGCTGTCATGGGGCGAGGGTATGTGTCACGGTGATCGGCGGGTCGTGTCAGGACTTCCCAACTCAGATGTTCAGGCTTTAGCTCGCAATTGCACTGCTATTGCGTCGAAATCCTTGATAGCAGGACGAGCAGCCCCGAGACAAAACTAGTTAACGACCGAGCGACCGATTCTCTCCCTTCGGCAGCATCGGCGACTGAGCTCCCGCTCAGGCGACTGTCAGAATGGCAGCACCTGAGGCGGCTGCGGCCGCGCCTGCAGGCGACAAGAGCTACCGTTTCATCAAGCTTCGCCCTGTGCCTGAGGCCGATGCCTGGGACCCCGCCGCGCTCGCAGCCGCAATTAGCGAGACCACGCTGCCGCCGGGCGACAACGAGGCCCAGGAGAAGGTACGCTTGTACCGGAGTTCGGCGTGCTAGCTCAGGGGGCAGCAGACGCGCACACGGTCCCCTTCCCTAGCGGCGTTGCCAGTGAGCCCCCGCTGGCCAGCACGCCGCTTTTCCCGCTACAAACTTTAGTACCGCACCCTGCCATGACACGGCTCCGGCCCAAAACCAGGCATAACTGCTGCGCGAGCGAAAGTGGCGCAAGCCAACGGGCCTATTCGGGTACAGCAAGGACGCCGCGTACAAGGACCTCTTCATCTACTTTGACGCAGCGGACACCACCTCGCCCATCAACGTGGCCGCCTCCAAGGTGCGCACCACACGTGTCCCGGCCCAGCGGCCGCTGCCACAGCCCGACGGCCGGGCGGGCCCCCTCCCTGACCCCTGGACCACAGCCGTGCCCCCGACAGCTGGTCACCGCCTGCTGGTGCGGATCCGCAACGCCACGGACCTTTGCCTTCGCCCGCAGTACCGTACCTTGCCTCGCGTACTTCCCGCCTCCCCACCGCCGCAGGCCTTTGCCTGCTACGGCCTGGACGGGCGGCAGGACTGCGTGGACTGGCAGGCCATTCGGGGGCCCTGCGTCGTGCTGCGCTCGGAGCTGCCCACCATGTTCAACCCGATGTGCGTGCGCGTGTGTGGGGCGCGCTGCCGGCGGCCAGCCGCATACGCGGCCATGCGGCACCCGTGCCCGCCCCGTGCCCCGTTCCCGCCCTGTCCGCATCCCCGTCTGGGGAGCCGCGCTGGAACGGCTGCCCTGCCCTGCGTAGCACGGTCCAGGTCGCGTCCTCGCCTGACCGAGCCTGGTCCGCCCCTGCCCTTTGCCCTTTGCCCCCTGCCTGGCCTTTGAAGGACGGGAACGACCGAGCGCTTCAACTTCCCTTACCACCCCACCATCGGCGTGACGGAGCTGGTCGACACGCTGCTGTTCTTCAGGACCCGCGACGCGCGGCGCGTGGCGCTCAAGCGCGACGCCACACGTGCGTATGCGTCGGCCGAGGGACATGCAGGCCGGGCGGGGGCAGCAGCCCTGGACCCTGAAACCACAGCCCCTGCCTGCTCCGTCTGCCCGCTCCTCGGCTTCCTGGAGCGCCCGGGCGCAGCCTGTCACCCAAGGCGCCCCTCCTGGCGTCGCCTGCCGCCCCTGGCCCGCTGCGCCTCCTGACCCGCCGCCCCGGGCCCGGGCTCCTCCGCTGCAGGGGCCACCATGGACTTGTCGCGGGAGCACCACCCGCTGTTCACGTCCGGCACGGGCGCCTATGTGTCGCCTACGGGGATGCGCCCCGCCTCGGCCATCGCCGGCCGCGACGCGCGCACGTGCGCCTCGTGCGGCAAGGCCAACACCATCGCCTGCAGCCTCAAGGCCTGCTCGCTGTGAGGGTGGCGAGGGGGAATGAGCAGAGGGGCGCTGGCTGGGTATGCTGGCGGGCAGCGGGCAGGGCTGCTGGTGTGGCTGCACCAGGCGGGAGTTTGCCGTACGGCATGCGGCCTACGGTACTGGCGCAAAGCCTTACGTAACCCCCCGCCTCGGCCCTCGCTCCTTGGCCCGTCCCTCCAACCCAGGTGCAAGGCGGTGTAGTACTGCGATCGGGACTGCCAGAGGAAGGACTTTTCCAAGCACAAGAAGGAGTGCGCGCAGCTAGGGCAGCAGCAGGCAGAGGCGGCCGCGGCCGTGGCCGCGGCGCACTAATCGGGTGGGGGCCGGGGTGCCACGCGAAGGCGCCCTGGCTGCCAATCCTGAGGAGCTGTGCCGGATGCCTGGACTGGATGTGCCAGGCTGCAGCCTGTCTCTGCGCGGCGAAAGAATACGGAAGAAAGGTGGCCGCTGGCTGGGCGGCGGGGTATCCTCGTCCTTTCTTGGCTTCCAGATCCAGGTGCTCACTCATGCCCGTTGTTACTAGCGAGGCCATAATTTGCTGTGAATAAAGTGATGCGGGGTCGACGCATGCGCATGCATGTGCTTGATTGTACTGCATGCATGGGATGCAATGAGATCTGCATGGTCTCACATGTTCTGTATGTAGATGACGCCGCAAGCATTGATTGCTTGGGGCCGCTTGGTCAGCCATGTCCACCGCATGGGGGGCCATGTGCTCCAGGGGAGATGTCTCCCCTGATGTGCTATGCATTTCGCCTGCGGAGCTGCGATGGCGGTCTTGTTTGATGGGGCCATGGGGGCATGGGGCCATGGGGTAGCATTGCCTGAACGGAGTGTGGCCTGTGGCATGCAAATTTGTTGTGGAGCCGCCCACTGTGCGGCGCGCGGGGGCTGCGGAAAGTCGGCCCCGACGCTGCCCCGAGGCACTTTGGGGGGGCCACGCGGCCACCAGTGCACGTGCCAGTTGCTGTCTGGGGGCGGCGGTACGCCGAGGCCGTGGCGCAGGCACGCAGCTGTCATCCTTGGTGTTTGGGGCCAAGTGGGGGGGGACGTGAGTACGCGGAGTTGGGTTTGCACTCGAACGCCGCTGCAGAAGCGTCGCTAGCTAGGCTGTAAGGTGCGAGCACGTCAGCTGCGTCCAGCGCCAGGCGCTGCGTGGCATGTCTTGGCGGCTGTTGCCCACAGGGATCGCTAGGGGTAAGAATAAGAGATGCCGTCAGAAGGTACTCAGGGGCTGCACGGCGCTCTGCACGTTGTATTGATCCATGCATGGCCCATGCACATCAGCCTGAAAGGTGTAGAAGATCGTATGTAAGCGGCAGAAGGGGGTGCGTTATAAGCTTCTCATTGTTGAGGGTGCCGGACTGGCGAGTAGGCGTACACGGCTAGGAAGCCTAAGGGGGCGGCTGCAGGGGCATGAGAACCCGTGCCGCTCCTTACACAGCACGCAGCCACGCACGCGCTAAGGGGCAGGGGCCGACGCGCACACCGTGTGGACCTGGGGTACCGGCATCTCTCGCACCTGAACGCGGTGTTTCTTCTGGGGTGCGGGGGGGGAGGGGCGCTTCTATGGGGCCTCGCCCATGCTGGTTGCTGCATGGGGCAGAAGCTTTTGGCACTGTAGAGCCTCACCCAGCACACTGTTTCCGCAAACCTGCCGCTGATTGCGAAGAGATTAACAAAGTTGTCTACGCTAAACAATTCGCTCCACGCGCCGCCGAGCAAGCATCACAAACAATTCTGCACAACCCGCCGTAATGAGTCTAGCGACGAAGAATATTTTTGCTGCTCTAGACACCAGCAAGAAAGTCAAGAAGTCCAGCAAGAGCAAGTCCAAGGAGGGCGAGAAGAAGAAGAAGTCCAGCGAGCCCAAGAAGGTTGTGGACACTGCCGAGCTTGAGAAGCAGCTTTTTTCTCAGCCAGCCGTTGGCCTCGCAAGCTGGGCCGATGACGAGGACGACGATGACTTCGCTCCGCCAGTAGACGCCGGCTGGACGGCAGTAAGCTATCGCTGCTGCTCACGCTGGGAACGCGCCGCGATTGTAATAGCACGCGTCACGCGCGCAGGCCCCCCGGGGCAGCGCCCCGGCGCCGGTCGCTAACGGCACGCACGATGAGGACAGCCACGACGAGGGCGAGGGCGAGGGCGAGGAGGTACGCGCCCCAGATCGCAATTGCGTGAAGGGAGGCTGCTAGATCTGCTGTTGCGCTTGCAGGAGGAGGAGGAGATAGACCTCGAGGCGGAGCTGGGCGTGGAGCTCGGGACAGGGGACGATGGCGACCACGAAGGTGCGCTTGTCAACGCGCCCAGAATGCTTGACCAGCAACAAGCAGTCCATCGATACCGTGGCTGCTGCTCGCAGAGGACGAGGTGAAGGAGTCGGCGCCTGCCCCGGTGAAGGCCGCGCCCGCGCCCGCACCAAAGCCTGCTCCGGAGTCGGAGAAGCAGCTGTCCAAGAAGGTCGGTCGAGAGGTCGTTTCGTAGATCTCGCGTGTCCCAGTTTGCGAATCCCGCCATGCCGACATGCCCGAACCCCACCGCCACCACCGCCACCCGTGCGCCAGCTTTGCGTGCCCGTGCCATCGTACCTCTCCCTCACACGCACAATACTTCACTGCGTGGCACCACAGGAGCTCAAGAAGAAGGAGCTGCAGGACCTGGACGCGGTGTTTGCGGAGCTGGGGATCGCTGCGCCCGCGGGCAAGGAGAACCAGCAGGAGGCGGCAGCTAACGGCGAGTCCAAACGCAAGCGGAAGGACAAGAAGAAGGCCGAGGGCGGCGAGGTGGCCGCGCCGCAGGCTGCCGCCGCGGCGGAGGAGCCGCAGGCCAGCGAGGAAGCAGACGAGGACGCCGGCGAGGACGCCGGCCCCGTTGACCCGGCGGCGGTGAGCAGCAGCAGTGCATGCCGACTCGGGCTTGCCTCGCTATCGCTGCGTTACTATGAGGCACGGGTCCACCGCACTCCTGCACCAACAAGGCGCAAGTGCTTCGTTTGCCGTGGCCAGAACCGCCTGCCGTGGCCAGAACCGGAGAAAGCGTTGAAAGCGAGCGCAGCACTTCTGCGTGGCGACGCACTCCCTGGGCGGCTGTATGCGCCAAGACGTGTCGTCAAAGTGTCTTGGGACGGCGACGCCTAGCGACCTTTTGGCCTGGCAAGGCAAAACGCAATCGGCGCCGGTTCATCCGGCGCTGGTCCGACGCTGTGCACGTCTTGTTGCACGCGCCTGCGGGGCTTCGCACCCCGCACCTATGCACTTCTCCCCTTGCAGCTGCGCGTTTAAGCGAACGAAACGGTCCCGCACCTTGGCTACTCCCATGCTAACCGCCTCCGTTCCGCCGCCCCTGCATGGCACGCCATTTTTCGACTTGAGGTGGTGTCTGGGATTTGAGGCTCTGGGCCATGTGCCGCGCAACCAGCTCACCGCTTCCTACGCCTGCAATCCGCCGTCCCCAGGTCAAGGCCCGGCTGGCCGCCAAGAAGAAGGCGGCGGACCAGGCGGCCAAGAAGAAGGCGGCGCTGTCGGCGGCGGCCCTGGCCGAGGCCAAGCTGCGGCAGGAGAAGGCCAAGAAGAAGAAGGACACCAAGCAGTACAACCAGGTGCGGGGGGTGGCGACTAGGCGTTGTGAGGAACGTTGGGAAGGCACCGTTGAGGGGTACAGGGGTGGGGTATGGAGGCGTGGAAGGAGGTGCGGAGGAGGGCGGCTGGGAGGCGTCGAGGCGGACGACCGACCCTGCATAATGTGCAAGCGGGGTAGCGAAGGGGGTTTTGGGGTGGGCGGAAGCCCGCCCAGCCGGGGATACGGGGGCGGGAGCCCCCGAGAAATTTTATGTGGTACTCAAATTGCAGCTTTTAGCGTATCTCACTAACTACGTAGAGCTCAGTACATGTCAGTCGTGCCTTCATGCGGTAAAAGGCGGCGAGTGTTGGCGCCCTGCTGACTGCTCTCTCTAGCCAGGGGCCAGCACGCCAGACACCACCCGCTAACACCAGCAAGCCAGGACACCGCTACCTGACGTTTTACAACCTGGCGTTTCACAGCTAGGACTTCTAATTTTGCTAGCTACCCTCTTCCTATGTTTGCCCAAGCACGCACGAAACGCTGTCCGCTAGCCCCTGCTTCCCCGCCGCCCCGGGCGGCGCCTGCCGGCGACGGCTGAGGCGGCGTAATGACTTTCGGGGGGGCCTT
>BDDC01000481.1:24991-44651 GCA_001662425.1 Chlamydomonas sphaeroides
ACCCCGAGGATCTGTGAAGGGGCCGGGCAGCAGGCGCGGGCACCGCCTGCAGACATCCGCAGCCCATGCCAGGACCAGACCCAAGCGCAGGGGCGGGTGAGGGCCGACGTGCGCCCTGGCGCGAGGCCGTCCAGCCCTCCGGCCCCCGCCCCTCTGCCCTCGCGCCGCCCTGCGCCGGCCCCCACCTTGGCCTTGCACACCACGCCGCAGGGCGCGCCGTCCGCCTCGGTGCGGAAGCGCAGCTCGGCGGAGGCCAGCTCCAGGCAGCCCGCGGCCACGCGGGCGGCGTGCAGCTGGCCTGTGTGGGCGGGGGAGGGCAGCGAGAGGCGGTCGCGAGCTAGTCTTCGCATGCTCGTGATCAAGGCAGAGGGTGCGGAGGGAGTGGTGTGGTCAGGAGGCATCGGCCTGCAGCTGGCTTGCGCGCGTGGGGCTGGCCAGGGAGGGCGCAGCGAGGGCACGGAGAGGCGAGGCCGCCCTCCCGCATCGGTGAGGCCGCAGTGGCCGTGCTGCGTGTGCACAGGTGCCGTGGTGAGCGGCAGAGGCCGGCGGTGTGCGGTGTGCGGGCGTGACCCGTGGTGGTGGTGGTGGTGTTGGTGGTGTTGGTGGTGTTGGTGTTGGTGTTGGTGTTGGTGTTGGTGTTGGTGTTGGTGTTGGTGTTGGTGATGGTGGTGGTCGTACCTGTGAGCTCGTCCAGCACGCGCAGCGCCCTCCGCAGCACGGCCACGTGGTCAGGCGGCAGCTGGTCGCCGGGGGCGGGAGGGCGGCGGTCCAGGATGTCCTGCGCCTGTAGCGAGGAGCAGGGGGGGCTAATGTCCGAGCGGGGTGGAGAGGAAGAAGGGAGGGTGCGATGCAGAGGGTGCAGGGAGAGGCAGGAGGTGGCGGGGACAGGGCAGCGGTGGGGGCAGGGCTCGCGCAGCGGTGGGCCAGGCGCATTGCCGCTCGCTGTCACCCTGTCTCCCCGCCCCCAACCCCTCCGCAACCCCCCGATCCCAGCCCACCGCCCACCCCCCCGCACCTGCTGGTAGTGCAGCTGGTGGCGACTGCGGATGATGGTCCTGCCGTACCACACGTCCGTCACGGCGTACTCCCATTCCCCCTGCCCTGACCCCTCCGCCGCCTCGCCCTCCTTCCTCCGCCGCCGCCTCCGCTCCATGGTCCACACCACGCTGACCGCGAAGCGCTCCACGCCCTGCCGCAGCGAGCACAGCTGCTCGCTCAGCAGCCCGGGCAGCATGTCCAGACGGCGGTCGACCAGGTACACCGAGGTGCAGCGGTCGCGGGCCTCGCCGTCCAGCAGGCCGCCGGGCCGCACGAACCAGGACACCTGCGTCGTTGCGGGGGGGGGGATGGGGTTCACCATGGGTGCAGCGCGCAGCCACCGGGCGGGGTGGGGAGGTGAGAGGGAGCGGCAGGGGCAGAGGCATTCGTGACGGCACCCCACCCTAGCCCACCGTGCGGACCGGGTTCCCTTCCGCCCTCCCGGCCCCACAGGGCCTCTGTAGGCCCCACGTCTGAGGTGTGCAGGCCCCCACCAAGCCCACCCGAAGACCTCCAACCTCATCCCCAAACGTGCCCCAATAGGCCCTGCCGCCTGCCCCGCCCCTGCCCTCGCCCAACGCCTCGCAGCGCTCACGTCGGAGATGTGTGCGCCCGCCCCGCCCACCCAAACCCGCGGACCTTCCTGCTCCCACTTCACACCTGTCCTTCCCTGCCCCATCCCAGCCCACCGAGCCCCCTCCCCTTCCCGCAGCACTCACGTCGGCGATGTGCACGCCCACCTCCAGCCGCAGCCCGTCCGGCGCCACGTCCAGGTCTGGGTCGGGCGGGCCCGGCGGCAGGAAGCGCACGTGCATGGCGTCGTCCACGTCCGTACAGCCCACCTGGGGGAAGGCGGGTTGGACGGCAAGGGGTTGGCAGGCAAGGAGGATGGCGTGGCGTGTGGGGGGGGGGCAGGCATGGCGTGCAGTGACGGGAGGGCTGGATGGGCGTGGGAGCGTTGGCGCCGTGGGTTGGAGAAGGGCCGGGCTGCACCCTGCAGCTGCGCGTGCCCCGGCCTGGCCCGCCAGCTCGCCTGCTGCGGCTGCCCGCGGCCGCCTGCCGCCTTCGCGCCTCACCGGGTCGATGCTGACCACGAAGTACTCGGGGCCGCTGATGTCGCGGCGGGCCGCGCGCTCGGCGGCCGAGATGGTCCAGTCGGCGGCGGAGGCCACGCGGGGCAGCTCCGCCATGGCGCCCTCGCAGAAGGGCTGCGGTGAGGGGCGTGGCACGTTGGCGGTGGCGGGTGCGGGGGCGGGTCGAGGGCCCTGGCGACAAGCACGCTGCCCCGCAGCCGCACGTCACAATTCATCCAGAGTATCTTCCTAAGCAGGGCCTGCGGCCAGGCGCCCACCCCCCCGCAGGGTGCGGGCCCCTCCCACTTCGGCGCATGCCGCACTGCAGCAGCACCGCCCCACATGCGTGATGTCTGCGACCGTGACCGGTATCGACCAAGCACGACTCGTTTCATGGAGGCCTTCGGCCCGGCCCCTCACCCTGTAGTGGATGCCGCACTGCACCAGCACCGCCTCGCTCTCCGCCTTGAGGTCGCCCAGGCGGCCCAGCACGCGCGTCACGTGGCCGCGCGGGTACCTGCGCGCAGCCCACACGCAGCCGGGGCGCAGCGGCAATGTGGGAAGGCCCGCAGGGCCGATGGGGAAAGGCCGCAGCCTTCAGGCCGTGGCCTGGGGCAAGGGGCTGCACCACTCCGCTCAGTGCCACGAGCCCCGCCCCCAGCCCCCATCCGCCAAGCTGGCAGCCGGCTGTCCTTGTCGTCCTCGATACAGCTCCCATGCCGGCCCCGCCAACTCGTGAGCCCGGGTCCGCACCTGGAGCTCCGCTCCCAGCCGTCAATGCGCACCACGAAGCGGCTGCCCAGCAGTGACACGCCCTGCCGCGTGGACACCTGGGGACGGGGCGGCCGCGGCGGCGGCAGGGGGAGGAGTAAGGCGGCAGCCACACGCACCTTGAGAGGCCAGAGATGGGTGCGAAGTACGGCGCGAGGTCGACCAATCGGCCGGGCAACCCTGCCCCATGGGCACGCCACCAACCCTGGCCCGCCCCTCTCTCCCCCTCTCCCACCCTCAGCGGCGGCAGCCTGCGGTCCAGCGGCATGGCCAGCAGCGCTTCGAAGCGCCGCCCCGGGCCGGGCAGCTCGGGGCCGCCGCCTCCTGCGCCGCCGCCCCGCTCCAGGCGCTGGCGCAGGGTGGCCTCGTCGCGGGCGCCCAGGCAGGCCACGACGTCCCGCGGGTCGCGCTGCAGCACCGCCACCACCTCGCCTGCCGCGGGCAGGGGCGGGCGAGCACGGGTTGGGCCACGAGGCCAGCCCGGCGGTGGCGCGTATGCAGCAGCACAGCTCCACGTACTGTGACCTGCGACCTTGAAATCCTGGAACACCTTCGACCTTTCCCCTCTCCCCCCCGCCCCGCCTGCCGCCGCCTCACCCATGGGCAGCGCGCCCGCCGAGCCGGAGCCCGCCGCCGCGGCCTCCAGCATCGCCAGCGACCCCTCCTCGCCGCCCGGCGCGCCGCCCTCGCCGTCCGCCATGAAGTCCGCCCCGTAGTCGGTGTCCAGCTCCGAGGGTGCGGCGGCGGTGGACGAGCCGTCGGCGGTGGAGCCGCCGTCGCCCGGCTCGGCGTCGGCGTCGGGGTCCGACGGCTCATGCGGCGCGGAGAGGTGCTGCGATGCGCCCTCCGCCGCGGGTCCGCCCGGCAGCAGCAGCCGCACTGCGGGGAGCGGGCGGAAGGGGCCGCGGGGTTGGGCCTCGCCGCATGGCCCTACCTACCGCACCTCCCCTGCTCTCCCAACGCTGCCGACTATCCTCTGATTCGGCGTCGCGGTTCCCCTTCCGCCCGGCCCCGAGCCTTGCGTCGCCTTCGCTCTCCTCCCCACAATAACCCCACAATAACTCTGCCCCGCTCCCCAACCCCTGCCCTCTTCCTCCACGGCCCCCGGCCTGCTCACGCGCCACGACGTCCCCGTGCAGCGCCCGGTTGAGCGCCGTCCGGCCGCTGACGCGCACCAGCCGCCCCAGGGCCGTGTCGGGGCCGTGCCCTAGCTCCACCACCGCCTCGCGGGGGTCGCGGCGGCTCACGTGCAGCGTGCCCTGCGCGGGGAAGGCGCAGGGGGGGAAGGGACACCACGTGGGCGCCTGCCCTGGCCCTTTGGGGTGAGGCAGGGGCCTGCACGAGGCCGGCGGCGGTGCGCGGCGCTGCCGTGGCTTGCCTCGGCGCCCAGCCCCCGCCCCAACGGCACAGCGACCATCGCTTGGCGCGGGCGCCGGCACGGCGCCAGGGAGTCACGCTGGCGGCTTTGCGTCCAGGCCGTGTGACACCGACAACAACAACCCAAACGCAGGGGCGAGACGGCGGCGAGGCACAACGTCTGGACCGATGCAGCCCCGCGGCGCCAGGGCAGCGCTGAAGCACACACACACACGCACGCACGCACCCGCACGAGTGCGCCTGACGCCAGGCCCTCCTCCGTCTCCTGCTGCGACAAGTGAGGCGAGTACGACACCTCGCCGCCGCCGCCCTCGCCGCCCGCCACCGCGGACGCCTTGGCCGCCTGCAGCGACTCGAAAAGCGCCGCCACGGCGCCGCCGGGCGGCCAGTTGCGGGCCACGTACTCGGCCGCCGACAGGACGCTGACGCCGCAGGCAGCGGCCTCCGCCAGCCGGTCCGCCAGCGCGCTGTGGCGGCCGCGCGGGTTCATTCGGAGCGGTGAGCTGCACGACACGAGCACATGAAGATGGGGCCTCCGCCGCAACTGCCGCACCCTCCCCAACGCGCCCCCGGCTGCGCCCCCCGCCCCCGCCCGGCAGCTACGCGCGCTGCTGGTGCTGCTGGTGCTGCCCACCTCTCCGCCTCGGGGCTCCCCGGCCACGCGCCCGCCTCTGCCGCCGTGGCCCCTCCCCCCGGCGCCCCTCCGCTGGCGTCCTCGATCCAGGCCGCCAGCGAGTCGCTGAGCAGCACCAGCGGCACGCGGCCGCCCAGGTGGCGGCCGTAGTGCAGCGCGGCGCCCAGCGCGGGCGGCAGCGAGGGGCTGCGAGGTCGCACAGGGGAGGGGGGGGAGGAGGCACACGGGGTGGGTGGGTGTGCGCGGGATGCCACCCAGAGGGCGCAGCGGTGGGCGCACGGGGAGCGTACACAGCACCAGACGGCGCGGCGAGCACAGGCCCGGCAGCCTTCGCTGCCCTTTGGGCGGGCCGCATTCCGGGGCGGTGCTGTGTGCGTGTCGGCTAGCAGCCTGCAGCGGCGCTGGCTGCAGCGGCTAGGCTGTGGCTGTGGCGGGGCTAGCGGGTGGCGGCTCACTCGGCGCCCGAGGCGGCGGCGGCGGTGTCGAGGCAGTGGACGTCGTCAAACAGCACCGCGCGGCGGCGGCGGTCGCGGTAGAGTGCCCGCAGGCGGGTGGCCTTGCGGCCCGAGTGCAGCGCCACCTGGCGGGCAACCGATGGGGCCGCCGGGGAGGCACGATATTGATGTGTGGGTGTGGGCATGGGCTCACGTGTGGGTGCTGCTAGCGGCACTGGGCTGGGCTGGCAGGGACGGATGGGAGGCGGGGGCAGGAGTGGCGGGTGCCGGTATGCAGCTGCCGCAGGGGCTGGCTGGTTGGGCGGGCGCGGGGTGGGCCCGGGCGTGGCTAGGCGAACGGCGGCGTGCCTTTTTGAGGGCGCTGGCGAGGATGATGTAGTTGTTGATGTCGGGCAGCTCAAACATTTCGAGCAGCTCCGACAGCGCGGCGGCATCCGGGAGCAGGTAGAAGGGCGCCGCGGCGGACAGGCTGGCGATTGGTGCGACGGCGGCCGAGGCGCTGGCCGCTGCCTCGGCGGGGCCGACGCCCACGCGGCAGGTGTCGCAGGCCTCGGAGCCGCATGACACGTCGACGCGTAGATAGGCCTCCTCCAGCGCCGGCGTCACCGTGTGCGTGCGTCGGCGGTACTTGTAGGACAGCTTGGTCTGCAGTTGTGAATGGGTAATTGGTTGGCAGCGGCGAGCAGGTATGATGACTGGGCGAGCGCAGGGTGGGGCCGGGGGCGCGTGGTGGGGCTGGCCGGCAGGGTGGAGCTTGGTAGGCGCGCGAATTGGCGGGAGTGGCATGCCGGCAATGCCCGCACCCAGCACGCGTGCAGTTACATCTCTCCCCATCAGCTGTGCCGTACCTGGTTTGCTACCCACGCCATGGCGTAGCGCTCGAACTCAAGCAAGGGGTTTCCGCGTCAAGGATGGGCACGTTCGAGGGCCCTTTGCTCTGCACGCCCTACATCATGGCGCGTGAAAAGTATGCATTGGCAATCAAGATCGCAACGAAGGGTGTTGCGAGTATGGCCGAGTCGATGTGGGCCTGCATTGGGCCCAGCACAGCCCTTTTCCTGAGGGGTTTCTTGTCTTAGTCCTTTTCCGCTGCTCTTGCAGCACACCACCCTCGCTACTTTCCGCAGAGCAGGGACCAGAGCCTTACTTCCACGTTTGCTTCCTCGCCGCCTAGGGTATCGGCTAGACCCTATCACACAACTTCTGTGCGTGCACTTAGCACACAGCAGCCTTTACCTCTTATACTTCGCGGGGCCTTTAGGGTCCGCCGCCTAGGCAACCATGCCGCAGAACGAGCACATTGAGCTTCACCAGAAGCGCTATGGCCGACGCTTGGATCATGAGGAGCGCAAGCGGAAGAAGCAGGCTCGTGAGGTGCACAAGCGCTCCGAGTATGCGCAGAAGGCCCTGGGTCTCAAGGGCAAGATGTTCGCTAAGAAGCGGCACCAGGAGAAGGCTATGATGAAGAAGACGATTGCTATGCACGAGGAGCGAGACAACAAGCACAAAGCGCAGGACGGCGCGCCGCAGAATGCGCTGCCAGCCTACCTGCTGGAGCGTGACCAGGTGCGCACCACAGCGCCCTGGACGCACGAGCTAGCCTGGGGCTATAACGCGCACACGGCGCCGGGTGCACCGCGGGCTCGGAATAAACGGCGGGGCCTGACGGGGTTCTTACGTGTGTCCCGTGTGTGCCGCAGGTGGACCGTGCCAAGGTCCTGAGCAACACTGTCAAGCAAAAGCGCAAGGAGAAGGCCGGCAAGTGGGAGGTGCCGCTGCCCCAGGTGAGCCGCCCCGCGGGCGGACGCAGCGGAGGGCCATCCCGAGTGAACCGCTGCCGCCGAGTCCCCTCCCTGCCCCTGCCCCTGGCATGCACACGGCTGCCGACATCGGCCCCACCTAACCCCCACATTCCCTCCACCTTCTTTCTACCTTCCCTGCTCCTGCGCGCTAGGTCCGGCCCATCGCCGAGGACGAGATGTTCAAGGTGCTCAAGTCGGGCAAGCGCAAGCACAAGTCGTGGAAGCGCATGATCACCAAGGTCACGTTCGTGGGCCAGGGCTTCACGCGCAAGCCGCCGAAGTACGAGCGCTTCATCCGGCCCACGGGTCTGCGCATGACCAAGGCGCACGTCACGCACCCCGAGCTCAAGGCCACCTTCTGCCTGGAGATCATTGGCGTCAAGAAGAACCCCAACGGCCAGATGTACAGCCAGATGGGCGTTGTCACCAAGGGAACCATCATCGAGGTCAACGTCTCGGAGCTGGGCCTGGTCACGCCCGGCGGCAAGGTGGTGTGGGGCAAGTACGCGCAGGTGAGGAGGGGCGCTTGGAGCGCAGGGTTGGGCGGGTCTGGGCAGCGGCGCACGGCAGCTGAGGGTAATCGCGGGCGACTCGCTGGCCGGGTTGTGCAGCTGTGGAGCTGAGAGCAAGGATGTTGACGCGTGCCCTACCCCTGCCCTCACCGCCAGGTCACCAACAACCCCGAGAACGACGGCTGCATCAACGCCGTGCTGCTGGTCTAAGCCTAGCAGACATGGCGTGGCGGAAGCCACGGCCTGGCGGGCGGGCTTGCAGCCGCTGCTGCATGGAGCAGCTGCCGCCGGCGGTAGCAGGTGGCAGCGCCGCGGTTGCGAGCGGCTGTTGTAGGCCCGCGCGCCTAGCTGGTCGGCTGTGGCATGGCCGGTTGCGGTGACGCCCGCCTGCTGATGCTGTTGCTCTCGTGCTGCAGCTGCCACGGCCTGTTGCTGCCGTGGCTGCCGTTGCGATGGGCTTGACGCTCGAAGGGTCTTCGGTACCGGCCGCGGAATGCCCCTGCCCACGTGGGCGGGGGGCTGGGCGGCCGGGCTACGAGACGTCGCCTTCGGCGATGGGATGGGTGCAGGGGGAAGGGGATGTGATGACGCCTGGCGCTCTCTCGCGTACATACTGCTGTTTCGTTGCTGGTGGGACGCTGCTTGTGTGCTTGACTTGCTGGACCCTGCTGCACTGCTGATGACCTGGTTCGACCTATGACCTGACGAGAGCGGGCGGTGTGTTTTGCGCCAGCGCGTTGCGCTTCCGCTGGCGGGGGGCGTCTCGGGGTTGTTTGCCGAGTGTTCCGTCTGTCCTTTGCCATGACCCCGTCAGGTGCTGAGGGCACCTGTCGGGCGGCCTGCTGTACGCATGGTGGCGTGTGTCGACTCCCGCGTGGGATGCATGTGCAACCGGATTCATGATAGCCGCTCTCTCCTGGTGCTGCCGGGCGGTGGGCGGACGGGCTCATGAGGTGCCCAGGGCGCTGTGCGGGCTGTGTCGCGCCTGTGGCGGGCGTCGGCATGTAAGCTGCGGCGCCGCTGCTTGAAGTGCTTGGCTTGAGGTTCCTGGCTGCGCACATACCAGCAGGCAGTGGACCAGCGGTGCCCTCGCTGTCTCGACGTTGTTCGGTTGTAACCCAGCCGATAGAAGGTCATACAGTACCGCCAGCAGCTAGCACCGTACGCAGTCTGCACCGAAGGCCACTCTGGCCTGCACCGCCGCTTCCGACCTCAGCCGCCTGGCGGCCACACAATTTTAGCCACCGCCGCACCGCACGTCCCGTTTCTCAAGCCTGCACGCCCGCTCAGCTACCCACCTATCCCCTCACCAACAATCGGCGACGCTACCGCACGCAGCTGCAGACCGTCGCCAGAACCTGAGGCCCCTTCGCAGTTGCTCTCCCGTGCCATCCCTGCACCCAAAGACCGCCGCATTCCGGCCCCTCTCGACACCGAGGCTGGTGGCAAGTACTAAATCCACATGCCCCTATCCACGCAGCCGGCCGGCCCTTAGCTCACACCGGCACGAAGAACCCATTATCCCACCCTTATTTCTCGGCGCTTTCGACTCCTAGTCGGTCCCTAGACCCCAACTCACCACAGTCATTGCCCCGCTACCGCGGCCCGTCACCCGAGATCCAGCCCCACAGCCCCACACGCCCTCTGCGACCACGGCCAGGCACCATGTCGTCATCCAGCAGCTCCTCATCGTCCAGGTTGTTGCCCGCACCCGCCGGCACAACCGCAGCAGCGACCGGCGGCGCGGCAGCGCTGTGCACGCCGCCCCCGGCCGCGGCCAAGGAGGACCGCGGCGAATGCGGCGCCTCAAACGGTAGCGCCGACAGCGGGATGACAGGGATGACTTCAATGACGCCCAGACCGCCGTTCTCGTCCGGCGGTGTGGCCGGGCCTGCCACGCTGGCGGGGGCCCCATGCGCATGATGCACGCCGCCCCTGGCCGCCGCCGCTGCCGCCATCACCGCCGCCGTGGCATCGGCCGCCGCTGCCTCAGCCTCCGCAGCCTCGGCCTCGGCCTCCGCGGCGGCAGCGGCCGCCGCCACCGCCGCCGCTGCGGCGGCAGCGAGGTCCGGTCGCTCAATGTGCTGCATGGGGCCGAGGAAGGGCCGGGGCCCTGGGGACACGGGCCGCGGCAGCTCGTGGGAGCTGCGGTTCAGCGGGGCCGTCTGGGCCGGGACCTGCTGCTGAGAGGCGCGGTGCCCTAGGCTGTCAAAGGGTGAGACCACGGGGTTGCCGGCGCCGGGCAGCGCGGACGCGGCCGCGGGGGGCGCGGTGAGGTGCATGTGGTGGTGGTTGTGGTGCGTTGAGGCGTGGGGCTGCTGCGGTGGCGCCGCGGCGGGCTGCTGCTGCCGCGGCGGCGACCGAGGCGCCGGCGGCGCGGGCGGCGCCGGCGGCGCGGGCGGCGAGGACAGGCTGCTGCCGCCTGTGGTCGCGCGCTCTAAGAAGCTGCCAAAGGGCTCGTCGGCAGCACTGAAGCCGGCAGCAGATGCAGCGCCCGGCGCCGCCGCCTGGCTCGCCACGGCTGTGGCCGTTGCCTGGCGTGCTGCGTGCGGATCGTGCGGCGGCCCGTGGCCCAGCGAGCGCCGCGCGCCCGGAAGGGACGCGTGCTGGCCGCTCGGCGGCGCCGCCGCCGGCCCGGGCTCGCGCCCCTGACCCTGCCCGTCCGCCGGCCCGTCCGCCTGGGGCTGCGCCGCGTGCGCGCCCTCGGCTCCTTGCCCCTCGGCTGCGTGCCGGCTGGCCTGCAGGGCGGCCATGCGCTGCTGCGTGGCCTCCAGCTCGCCCTCCAGCGCCTCCATGTGCCCCGCCAGCTCCAGGATGTACGCCGCCGTCTCGCCAGCGCCCAGCTGCCGCCCCGCCAGACCCTCGAGCCGCGCGAGGATGCGCGGGAGGTCCACCTGCGGCGCCGGATCCGACCCCTGGGCGGCTTGCGACGCCGCATGGGGCCCCTGCTGCTGCTGGGCCGCGGCCTGCATGGCGAGGCAGGCGGTGCTGGCCAGCGAGACCTCGCCCACAAGCCGCCGGACCTCCTCCGTCAGCATGACCAGCTTCCAGTCAGCTTCCGTGAGTGCCGCGCCGGGCAGCAGCACCTCGACGGAGCTGCCGCGTGCTGAGCGCGCTCCGGGGTTCCCCGGCGGCGATGCCGGCTGCATCGGCCGGCCAGCATCCGGGCGCGGCGGCACGGCAGCTGACACCGGGCCATTCGAGACGGGCTGCTCAAAGCCCAGCGCGTGCTGGTGGTCACCGGTGGGGTGCGGCGCCAGCGCCAGTGCCACGCTCTGCGCCTGTGCCAGGCGGCCCTCCAGCGCCCGCAGCTCCGCGTCCTTCTTGGCGACCGCCGACTTGAGGTCTGCGGCAGCACGGCACAAACCAGAAGCCCGTCAGCCGTCCCTTGCTGAACTCCCTCCATCCACGCCGTGTAGCTCCTCTGATCCCCTCCCGGCCTGTGCTCGGCCCTGGTGCCCGGCCCACCCGCAGATCCACGGCCGCATCTCAACATGACTCACCCCCGAGGACGTTGGCCTGCGAGTTGACCTTGGTCACCAGCTCGCTGTTTTCGTCAATGAGGCGCCCGATGGTGCGCGCCGCCTGGTCGCACTGCCGCCGCATGTCCAGGGCCACCAGCTCGCTGGCGCGCGCGCGGTCGTCGGCGGCGCGCACGCCCACGGCCGAGGCTTCCTCAGCGGCAGCCATGCGAGCGAGGTCAGAGCGCAGCACCTCCACCTCCTGGGGTCGTGGGTTGCGGGTGGGGTTGGTTGGAAGGCAGGGCGCGGGGCATCGGCCAGGTGGGGCACTGCCGTTGAAGGCCTGAGCCGCGGGGTGCCTGTGGAGCTGGATAGGTCCGCTGGCCTTCCCGGCTTGCTTGCATGCTTGAGCGTATCGCCTCGGCCGCAACCGTCTGGCCCTTGAGGGCCCACGCAAGCAGCTACGCGAGGCAACGACCCCACGACCCAAAGCTTGCCTTTCTAAGACGGGCCACCTGGTCCTCCAACCGGTGGTGCTGCGACCCGTTGCCGCCGCTGCTGCTGGCCCCTGCGCCGCTGGCGCTCGGCCGCCCGCCGCCAAAGACACCGCCTGATGCGCTGGCATCACCGGTAACAGACCGCCGTGAGGGCGGCATGCTGCCCGACAGCACGGGGTCGCTAGCGGCGCTGATTAGGCCCGTACGCGCGCCCGCGGCACCGTCCCCGTTGGCCTCTGCGCCGCCGTCCTCCAGCGAGCTCTCGAGCTGCGGGGCACCGGCAGCAACATAATCGGTACAGGCTAGCAGCGCAGCGTACTCAAGTACTGCGCTGGGAGCGCCCCACACGACGGCAGCGCGGCAGCACGCCATCCCACACAAGCCCCGACCCACATTGGCCAGGCATGGCCTAGAGCGCCCACATCCATGCCCTGCGGCCCCCCGACAATGCGATCCCTCTCCACATGCAGCGGGGCATGCTTCACCTAGCCGCATGCCTACCTGTCGCATTCGCTGCAGCGCCGACCGGCCGTCTTCCGCCTGCGCCGCAGCCGCCGCCAGCCGCGCGCGCAGGTCCTCGCTCACGCGCCGCTCCTCCTCCAGAGCCCGCTCCGCCTTGTGCAGCCGCAGCGCCCACCGCTCCTCCACCTCCGCGAGGGGCCGCGAGCTGTCGTTGTGGCTGCTGCCGCCCGGGCGCCCATGCCCAGAGCCCGACATGCGGCCAGAGCTGGGGGCCGTACTGAGACCTGTCGGGGCCTCGGAGCGCGCCGCCGATGCGACGCTTGCTGATGCAGCTGCTTGCTGCTGCGCAGCCGCCGTGGCGGCATGCGCCTCTTCAAGCAGGCGCTGCAGGCGGAGGACATCGGCGTGCCGGGCCTCCAGCTCGCGCATGGTGGTCGCCTGGGAGCTGACCATGTGCTCGTGCTCCCGCACGATTGAAGCGTGAGCCGCGGTGAGGCGCTCATGGTCAGCCTGGGCATTGGTCCGGGCAAAGGGTTGGTGCGGCAGGCGGTAAGGGGGGCCCCAGCCAAGCCTCACGGCCCCACCCTCGGTCTGATCAGGGCTTTCCCTTATGCCGCCGAGCTCTGCACCACACCTGCAGCACGTGGTGGGCGGTTGTGACGGTCTGGAGCTGCTTGCTGAGCTCTTCGGTCCGCTGCCGCTCCCTCTCGAGGTCCGTGCGCAAACTGTCGACCATCGCCTGGAGCCCTCGCTGCTCCTGCTGCTGGAGATCGATCTGTTTCCGCGCGTCATGGAGCTCGCGGCTAGCATCGTTCGCTATGCTGGCTGCAGGCGCGACGATCGCGGAACCTGGGACACTACTGGGCTGGGGGGTCCATGCGGATGTCGTTCGTAAAGAGTAATCTGCAGCGTAGGTCGATGCTTGGTGGCTAGAGGTGCTTGAGACCGCAGCAGCGACTGGTTGAGCTGCTAGAGCTGTCGGCACCACCGCAGTCATATGTGCCGACGCAGCCTGAGAAGCCCCATAGTAGTCATAGAGGCCAATCGGCTGCCCAGCGCTGAGACCAGCAGTCGCATTGAATGGAATGCTGCCACCAGCTGCTGTCCACGCCATCGCTCGTCCTGCTATGCAGACACTTAAGGATGCGAGCTCATGGTAATAAGAGGTGCAACAGCGGCGCTACCTAGCCGAGAAAAAATATGCAGGTCCCTGACGTTCCCAAGACTCAGTGGCAGGATGTGATCTGAGGCAACGTCTTTTGTTGGGGTGTGTATGGCGCCTGCTAGTAAGTCATCGCTATGGTTGATGACACGTCGGCTGGCAGCCTGGCACTGGCAGCGGCTATATCCCCCAGGTCAAGGTCAGTGCATTTTACAGAGCGATAGGGGAGAATGGACGAGGTTCCTACTTGGGGACGGGCGTTGCAGCGGGGTGTGCGTTGTGTGCAGGGAGGAGCGGGGTCTCAATGAAAGGGTTCGTGCCTAGGCACAAATGGCCCTTAGCGGTTACGCTGCGACATTGTCCGCAGACACGCTGCGGTGAAATAGTCTACTTTGACCTCACCCCGACCGGCCACGCCACGCTACTCCGCAACACCGGTCGCGCGTGAATTGCAACTGGACACACGAAGCTAGAGACGGAAACCCGCCTCCGCGCCAAATGGCGCACCAGGTGGCGCAGCAACGCACGGAGGTGCTGGCGCGGCAACTCCTTCAGGCGGAGCGCGCGAACCCGACCCTCATGCCAAACCCGACTGCCGGCCACGCGGCCGCTGTCGAGCCACCGACGTTCTCAATAGCGCTACCGGAGAAGCTGACGCCCGACGGGCCGTGGAGCGTGTACCGGTGCGTGCTGACCTGGACCACGACGCCACAACCGCAACGGTCGCCAACGCCGGCCGGCCGCCCTGTTCTTACATCGCCCCGCCTGCACTCCATCCCCACTACCTGCATCTCAAAGCGACGGCCCCCTCCAAACCCGCACCGCATGGCGGCTCCCCGCACCCAGCCCAAACCGCTTCCACAACCGTCTTTCCGACATGCAAACTCCCGCCGTCACCGTTCTTCCCACACCTTCCATTCTCACCCAAACGCACAAACGCTCCTCACCCGCTCTCGCCCCACCGCCCCACCGCAGCTCCGCCTCGTCGCCCTTTCACCTGGTGTCCAGCTTCCCGCCCCCGGCCGACCACGTGCGCACGCTGCACGACAACCTCGAGTACGCGGCCGGCAGGTTCCCCCACGTGCGTACAGGGCGCAGCTGGGCGTTGGGGGCTGGGTAAGGGGCCGGCAGGGGGCATGCTGAAGCGCTGCCTGGGATGCATGGAAAGGCTCGAGCGCGCTGGCGCTCCCCACGGAAGGCCGCAACGAAGGGGCCAGCTGCAAGGGCGACCGGGATGCGTGGGAGGCCTGTGTCGGTCATACCCGCCGCCCTGCCATGCTGCTGTACTAGGGGCGGGGGGGGCGCCGTGAGTTGCCGGACGTTGGCGTCACGGCATGACGTCCCCGACACGGGCCGCCTTGCTGCTGCTGCCACAGATGCCGTACCTGGGCACCCGCAAGCGGGACGACAAGGGCCGGCTGGGCCCGTACACGTGGATGACGTACGCACAGGTGGGACGGCAGCCGTACAGCCGCACCGTTGCCGCGACCCCCATTCGTTGCCTGTCAGGCCTCCGCCCACCGCCCCGTCACCTTGCGGCTTCTCACCTGCCGGCCCTGTCCCACCCTGTCCCGCCCTGCCCGCCCTGCTCCGCCCCGCCCTGCCACTAGGCCGCCGACACGCGCACCGCGCTGGGCTCGGGCCTGCTGCAGCTGGGCATATCGCCGCGCGCCGCGGTGGGCGTCTACTCGGTCAACTGCCGGGGTGAGGCGGGCGGAGACAGGCATGAGGGGGCTCACAGCGCACAGCAGGCAGGCAGGCTGCCGGCTCGGGGCTCCCTCTTGCCACCCCCGGTTGACCGTCCCCATCATTCTCTTGCTGACCCATCCTTCCCAACCTTATCACATTTGCCCTGCCATGTCATCTCTCGCATCCCCCGTTCTCCCCTCCCCTTCTATTCCCTTACTACCCTGCCTCATGTCGCCTTGCCCTCCCGTTGCCCCTTTACCCTTCCGCTGCCCCGACCAGAGTGGCTGCTGTTTGACAGCGCCCTGCACGCCTACTCGCTGGTGTCGGTGCCGCTGTACGACACGCTGGGGCCCGACGCGGTGGAGTTCATCACCAACCACGCGGGCCTGGTGGCGGTGGGCGTGAGCGCCGCGGTGCTGCCCACGCTGCTGGGGGTGCTGCCGCGCTGCCCGGGCGTGCAGCTGCTGGTGGGTGGGGCTGGGACATTGAGAGGAAGGAGATGAGGGGTGGGATGGCGGCGGAGGGCAGGAAGGGAGGGAGGGGGCAAGTGCAGGCGAGGTGCTGCCCAGGTGCCTGCCCTGGGCGTGCTGCTGCTGGTGGGTGTCGGGCTGGGGCGGGAGAGGGCGGCACGGGTGAGTGGCCAGGCAGAGAGGGACAGGGTGCAGCGCAAGGTGTGGTGAGCTGCTTGAAAGGGAGATAGGAAATGCCGGGGCGCGGCCGCCCGTCGGTATCATCCCCTTCACGCGGCGCGCGGGTCGACTCTTGCCCATGAGGGTCGCAATGCACGGGGATTGGGCCTTGGTCGCGCCCGGGTCGACCAGGCGGGGGGCACTGTGCTGGCTCGCTTGCAGCACGGGGACTCGGGGTGGAGGCATTACAATTGGAGCGGTACGACCCGGGCCAGGCTGCCATACTGCTGAGCCCCTTGCTGCACCCGCCCCTCCTCACATCCGCCTGCCCCGCCTCCTCTGCCCCACAGGTGGTGTGGGGCGCCGTGGGCCCGCTGCCCGAGCCGCCCGTGGGCACCAACTGCCGGCTGGTGACCCTAGAGGCGCTGGAGGCGCTGGGGCGGCGCCACCCCCGCGCCCACGTGCCGCCCAAGCCCAGCGACACGGCCACGCTCTGCTACACCAGCGGCACCACGGGCACGCCCAAGGGTGGGTGGGGCCGGGGCCAGGCATGAGGGGCGCTAAAGGGAGGGCGCTGGATGCGGGAGGTGGCCTAGAGGAGACTAGGAGGCATGGGCGTGGGAGAGGCGGGAGCAGCAGGCGGCAGCTCAGGACCACTCCCTCCCACCGTCACCCCTGTATGCGCCGCGTTATCGCACGGCAACCTTAAGTCCAATGCCGCCTGTGTGCTGCCCAAACCCTCCCCCCGCTCCCTCCCCCACAGGCGCCGTCCTCAGCCACGGCAACCTGGTGTCCAACGCCGCGGGCACGGCCTCGCTGCTGACCGACTTCACGCCCGGGGACCGCCACCTGAGCTACCTGCCGCTGGCGCACATTTACGAGCGCGTCAACATCGTGCTGGTGCGGCAGGGAATGGCAGGAGGGCGGGGAGGCGGGGACGGGAGGGAAGGGGAAAGGTTTGGAACATGCTGTGTGCAGTTGGGGTTGGGCCCTGACGTCGTGCTGGTGCGGCATATGAGCTTGGGAGCGGGGTGTGGGGTCGCGAGCCGGAGCGCGGTCATGGTGAAGGCACACTTGCTTGCTTGCAATCGGGGACGTGGGCCCCTTGGTGTGGTATGCTGAAGCGAGTCGGGGCTGGGTCAGACACGCCGGTTGCCCATGCGCGGGCCCTGTGCTGCCCTTGCTCTCCCCTGCCCGCAGCTGACGTACATGGGCGCCGCGGTGGGCTTCTACAGCGGCAACGTGCAGGAGCTGCTGGAGGACGTGGCCATGCTGCGGCCGCAGGTGGGGAAGGGGAGGGGAGAGGTGGGGGAGGCAGGGGAGGCAGGGGCATATGTAAATGGGTCGGGTGATCGATGGGAATGGCGGGAAGGGTGGGGGCCACCCAGGTGATAGGGACATTGGCACCAGCCGGGCCACAGGGGACGGCCCCGTGAGATAGCCCCCTCGCCCACTGTCAGGCGGGAACATGGGAAGTTTGGCCTGCCATGGGACTTGTTCACTGTCCTCGCCACCTCTCTACCCATTACATTACCTTCGCCCCACTGTCCTGCAGAAGATAAGAGACACCGAACGCCTCGCCCCCTGCCCTGCGCCTGAGCTCTGGGCTGCCCACGTCCCTCGCCCCGCCTCCTTCACCCCACACCACCACACCCTTGTCCACACCCAACACCCCGCTCCCCCTCCTCCCCCTCTCGTTCCCCTCCAGATCTTCTGCTCCGTGCCCCGGCTGTGGAACCGCATCTACGACCGCGTCATGCTCACGGTGCAGCAGGGCAGCCCCCTGGCGAGAGGCCTCTTTGAGCGCGCCTACGCGCACAAGAAGGCCTGCCTGGCGCGAGGCGACCCCGTGGGCGGGCGCTGGGGGCGGCTGTACGACAGGTGCGGGGGCGCCCGGACTGGGGTTGTTGCCTGTGCTGGCAGCGGTGCGGGGCCGCCTATCGCCCGGGGCGCGTCGCGCATTGAAGAAGCAGGTAACTCTCCACTAGGGAACTTCAGTTACCGCCACTTGCCCGGGACGCGCACCCTGGCGGGGGCAGCTGGCATTCTCGACTACCAGACTCGAGGGTCAAGTTTGGATGTTCATGCACTCACCGCACCCCGCACATCGCCCTGTTACTGTCGAGACGTGCACGTGATAGGGCCGTGCGGGTAAGCCCCAACACCTGCGCCCCCTCTGCCCTGTCCCCGGCCGCCCCCCAAAGGCTGGTGTTCTCCAAGATCCGCGCCAAGCTGGGCGGCGAGCTCAAGTACATGATCTCGGGTGCGGCCGCTGGGGCGGGGCGGCTTGGGGGGTCTGGGGGGCTGGGCGCCTAGGGATTGCTTGCTGGCGTCCTGGCGTGCACTGCCGGCCGTGGAAGCAAACTCAAGCAAATTATCTCGTGTGCGGCGGGCGGGCGGGGCGACTATTGAACTGAGGGCCCAGGAGTGGGCGTTGCCGGCTGCGGCGGTTCGTTGCTGCTCCCGTGTCGCCTACACGCTGCCGCCGATTCACGCTCCACGCCGGCCTTCCTTGCCGCTCCTCTGCCGCGCCAGGCGCCTCCCCCATCAGCGAGGAGGTCATGTCCTTCCTGCGCGTGTGCTTCGGCGCAACCGTGATGGAGGGATACGGTGAGGGCCCGCATGTGAAGGGGCAGGGGGCGGCTGGAAGGGGGCCGCAGGGGGCCACAGTGATGTAGCGGAACGGGCAGGGCCGCTTGGAAGGGGCAGGGGCAGCATGCGAAGGATCTGGCGCGCCGCGGTCCACCTGCTGTGCCAGCCTGTCGCCCCGCTGCCCTGCGGACGCCGTGCCCACCCTGCTGACGCGCCGTCTCGTGCTCGCCCCCGCCGTCTCCCCCCAACCCCCGCCTGCAGGCATGACGGAGGCGGCCTGCACCATCTCCACCACGCGCGCCGAGGACCTGACCACGGGCCACGTGGGCGCGCCCAACCCCGCGGTGGAGATCAAGCTGGTGGACATTCCTGAGATGGGCTACACGCACCGCGACAGCCCCTACCCGCGGTGAGGGAGGGAGGGAGGAGTTGGGGTGTGGGTGTGGGTGTGATGGTGTGAGGCACGGAGGCCAGGGGCCGGAGAAGGGCCACAGGCACCGACGCAAGCCCAACCCGTGGCAAGACGAGAGGGCAGTCTGCACAGAGCCTAAGCGTGTGTGTATAGAAACGTGGCCACCGTGTTACGGTGTTGAGGGTGCGGTGCGTGGGCCTCAAGGCCGGTCGCTCGCCGTCACGGCCCCTGCCTTCACCCTGACCGCTCCTCTTCTCCTCCGCAGCGGCGAGATCTGCGTGCGCGGCCCCAGCGTGTTCGGCGGCTACTACAAGGACGAGGTGCAGACCCGGGAGGTGCTGGACGAGGACGGCTGGCTGCACACGGGTGCGCAGGGGGGCGGCACATGGGTTGTGGGGGACGGGGGCAGTGGAAGGGAGCTGCATGCTGCTGCACGTGGCGTGGCCGAGGGGGTGCTGGATGAGGACGGCTGGCTGCACACGGGTGCGGCGGCGCCCGTGGGGTTGGGACTGTGGCGGGAGCCGGGGGAAGAGGGACTGCGGCACGTGGGAGAGGGGTTTTGGCGGAGAGGCGATGGCAAGTGGCTGCTCGCTGCCGTCGTATCGCTCGTGGTTTGCCATATCTCGCGGCCCCAACCGTCGCCCCCCGCTGCGTTCGGGTCCCGCCGGCCCGCAGGCGACGTGGGCGCGTGGCTGGAGGGCGGGCGGCTCAAGATCATTGACCGCAAGAAGAACATCTTCAAGCTGGCGCAGGGCGAGTACATTGCGCCGGAGAAGATTGAGAACACCTACACCAGGTGAGGCGCGGAGGCGGCTGCACCCTGCGGTGGTGGCGGTTGGGCGGAGAGGGGACTAATGACGACTGCACCACTCCGGCCTGACCGGGCTGTCCAGGCCGGAGTGCGCTCGCGAGCGCGTATGCAAGGCCGGCCGTCGCGACGTTGCCGCATTCCCCCGGAAGGGCAGCTGCCTTGCCCTCGCACCCCGCCGGCCCGTTTACTGGCTATCCAAGTGCCAGCTTCATCCTAGGTTCCTATGTTCAAGTCTGCCGACCGGCCCGCCCCCCCCCCCCCCCCCCCCCCCCCCCCCCCCCGC